>SKCR01038227.1:0-75514 GCA_019454045.1 Zanthoxylum bungeanum | reverse complement strand
CATCTCCCACATTGGGGATGTTACAGAAACAAAACAATTGAACTCAAAATCCACGTCTTTCTACATTATATGAATACATCCGTAACCGAGGGCCACTTTGAGCGCACAACAATGCTCTATTTCCAATAATATTCAAGATGTGTCCAGTTTTTTAAGAAACGCCACCATATAATTAGAACTGAAACGGCCATGTGTTCTTTCTTCTTCTGTCTTCTTTTTGGGGTCCTTTATACACACCTGAGATTCTTAATTTTCTTTTTCAAAAAATTACCAACTTTGAAATTTTCTTCCCCAGCATCACACTCATTTTTAAAGTCAATAGACACATCAGTAGCAATCCTGAGTAATTTGACATGCACAGAAATTTTAATTTCCATATAAAATTATATCTTAAAAAGCACATGAATTTTATTTCCATATAAAATTATATCTTAAAATGCAAAAGTAGCAAACACCAGTAGTATTCATTTTCCAGACACAGTATAAGACTGAAGGGAGAAGAGAAAAAGAAGCAAACCTTGTTGTCCATAGCCTGCTTCACCATCCAAACACATGGCAAAACAGAGAGAATATATGACATCATTAACATGAATATTGACCTTGGATGCTAAAATCTTTAAAGTCAACATCACAAAGCTCATAGACAGTCGCCATGACCCTTCTTTTCGCAACATAGATCCAAACACATCAGCACAAATTATGGCTTATCAATGAAGTATGACAAACTGTTGAAATAAGCTATTTAACATACTTTTTAATTTTGCAAACAAATGAAAACTGTTAACAAGCTTTAAGTATGGCTAAAACATTTTTAATAACCCATGGCCGACAGAACCAACATTGCAACTTATCATAAACAACCAATTAATGTCGACTTCATACTAATTTAACATAATGAAACCTAAAATTGTAATCTTCTAGAAATCTGTATAGGATACAACATTGATAATGAAGTTGGATTCCAACACGGAGCTGAAGAACAAAGATGTCAAAATTTATTTTTGGAAGGCAGAAAAAAAGAGCTAACATAAATACCCAAGCATGCAAGGCAAAGATATATTCACTACAGTTCTAAATTAAACTATTTGACATGATTCGAATGATTATCCAAGCCAGGGGCAACTTAAATAAAGAAGAACAAATTAGATTCATGAGCAACTTCATGAATTCAATGTCAATATTACATTTGGCAACTAGCAAGCAACATAATTAAACACTGTACCCTTGTTAACTTTGCAGGCAGATAATATTGGAAATGCAGTATTGGCGGCATCTGCTGAAAATTTACTAGAAATATATGAGTATACAATCCCTTTACAATCATTAAGAGCATCAATGTGAGTTGAGCCCCCAAAAACATTTTTATTCTCATTAAATGCCAATTGTGTTCCTGAAATCTGAAGAGCAGCCTCAGTGATTGCAGGCTGGCAAATTGGTCTGCAACACTCTTTAAGGGGATCAACAGTGCTGCAGGCATCAAGTAATTTGCTTGTGTTTACTATTCTCTCAACACTAACAACATCCTTCACCGGACAAGACCCACCAGCGATTCAATGATATCATCGAGCAAATAGTAGGATTTGTATTGTTGGCCCCTCTGCTAGCTGATATGCTAATGATATCTGAAACCTTGGAATATCTGGAGTAAACTACCAAGCTGCGGACAACATATCATGTTCCCTATAAGTGCTGCCAAAGGTTGGGAACAATCGGATGATGTTTTTTGCAAGATACTTGACATGGCATAGAAATTTACTGGGCATCTCACAGTTAAATTTGGTTCGTATGTTGTAGGAAACGTTGGATACATCGGAGGCAATGGTTCATCAGCATATGGGTAATGTGGAAAGACAGCTGGGGATATTTCTATAGGTTCAAAAAGTCCACTAATAGGTGGATTAGCAAGCTCAGGAGTGGAAGAAACATGACTAGGCTCAAGCACCATCTGTAGTGCCACTACATCTTGGAAACTAAATAACCAAGTGATGAATAACAAAAACACCTGACACGGGGAACCTACAATCAGATACCAGACAGCCATCAGCATCCACAAACGTAATCCGTTGTGTTATAAAAACAATGACAAGACTATAGAAGACAATAAACAAGCACACTTGATAGACGACAAGCAAATAAAAAAAATTCTAATATCTTACCCTTAAGCTGACCAACAGTCTGAAAACAGTCCACAGCTCCACTAGCCCTCTGGCACCATTTAGTCTTACAAAAGATAACCTACCGTAGTTGATTATCTGCACAAGATTCCTTCACAGCAAAACCTATACCATCTTCAAGGATTAGGATTAACGTTAAAAAAGGGGAAACATGAATAATGAGCAACCAAAAAAAAAAATCATGCTTCAAGTAAATAAAAGATTTCTAAAATAAACAACAAACGTCAAAGTTGCTGCTGCCCCTCACAGCTTTATCAAACTATTCAGAACTTTATGCCGTGTGTTTTGGAGCAAACAAGCTCCCAGATCAATCGAGTTGATATTAACAAGGGAGTTTTTCAAGTGTGAAAAGAAGTCATTCTTAGATTATTTCTATTAACACTCAGAGTGAACCTACATCATGAGAAACTTCTGCAAAAACACAGAAAATATACCTCAAGATACAATATATGACTGAAATCAAATAAAGAAATCTCTGATCTCAGAATAGTTCCAAATTTAATCACTTTTGTGAAAACCAATTAACAGAAAATCGGGGTTTCTATGGCAACCCAAGATCCGACTTAGCTCATTTAGTGAACTATGTTATATACTGCCATGTCATAGACTTAGGTTATTGATAAAGGAGGTGACTGATCCTTATTTTAGCTTCAACACTGAAGCATAATATCTCAATCAAGCAGAAAATTTCGGAAAGATATAGAACCATGTCTCTTCTTTCAATTTTCAGTTCTCGTATTCTAGGCTAAAAAATGAAAAGCCAAGTGCTCATGTTGACAAATTTATATTCGCAGAGAATAAAATTACAATCTATAGGTAAAATTTCAACAAGTCACTCCTTTGCCGCACTTTTTCAGCTATTAAAAAAAAAGTAACCTTGACAAATTATAGCTTTTCCTATAACATTGAAAGTAAAACACAATGTTTCAGTTCTGTCCTCATTTCCGAGAGCAAAACACCAAACTGAACTGAGCCACAGAATCAAATTGGCTCAGTCAAGCAAAATTGCCACCCAAAATCAGTATTTTAACTCTCAATGATACAACTTTATCATCATTTTCCCACACTTTCTCAGCTACCAAACAAGTAAATTAACATTTCCTGAAGCAAATCAAGAAGAAAACACCCAACTCAACTGAGCTCAATGCCTCAACCAAAGCAAAATATCACCAAAATTAACCTTTTCTCGCTAAATATTCAAATTTTCCTTCATTTTTTCCACTTTTTCTCAGCTAAAAAAAGGAGAGAAAATATAGAATATGCCTGAAAATATAGAAGTACATAATCTTGCACGTTTGACCCAAATAGACTGAAATTTCGAGTTCCGAAGGCCAAAACGCAGAGAAAATCACGTCGTTTTAGGGATCGATCCAAGGATGAATGATCTGAAACCCTAATTGGGAGCTTTATTTAGCTCAGCCAGTGAAAGTGTGTTATTTTGATGATATTTATGCTTTTAGGACAAAAGAAAATCCTAAAATCTAAAATGAAAAAAAAAATCCCAATTATGGTTGTTGATGAAGATGCAATTATAATGATATGAATTTGATATTTTATGTATTAAATTTTTATTTTAACTAATTTATTTTATATTATAAATATTATTCACTTTTATATTTATGTTTCATAATTTATAAATTGTCAATTATATTATGAAAAAATAGCAATATTTAATTAAAAAAGATTGTATTATTAAGACCATAAAGGAATTTGATATTTTAAAAACCCGTAAAAAAGCTGCTGAGTATTAATGTGGGTTTGATAATTTATTTTTATATGCGAGTGTGTGTATGATAATGAAACTTAAAACTCGCAATGAGTATAGAGCGGGTTTGATAATCTATTTACATATGCGGATTCAAATATGATAATGACAAACATGTATCAAATCCTACTCGCTAGTATCCCTACTTATGAATGAGATGAGGATTTTTAACTCTTAGTATTAAATGACATGAGTAATACAGGTGCTTATGTTTGTTGGATTATAGTTTTTGGATTTTTTGTTTTCTCTCTTTTTTTTTCCGACTAAAGTACTTGTATATTTCGAAATTAAATTGATAAATTTATGTTGGATTGATGGATGATGTATATTTGATATAATGTTAAATTTTTAATTTCTCATTAGAATATAAAAACCCACAAAATAACTCGTTAAGTGTCAACGCAGGTTTAATATAATAGATGTAAATTTTTTAAGGTGAGTTACTTGTATCAAACCTTACCTATTGTCATCTCTATCTTGTATGATGCATGGACGACCCTGAGTTTTTGGGACCCTAAATGAGTTTCTAAAAGGTGACCTCTATATATATATATATAAGTCTAAAATGTGACCATACTAAATTTAGATATTAATATTGAGCAACTAAAAAACGAATGGTAGGTTTTTTTGTTGAAGACTTCACATTTGAGGTCAATTTTAGAGATAAAATTTTGAGTCGAATACAAACAATAGAACAAAAACTAGTCTTAAATTGGGGTGAGATTTAAGAAGATTTTTTTTTTTTGAAAGCTACAAATTAGATAAGTAGAAAGGCAAAAAAACAGTGGAAAAATATGATAATTTATGCCACGTTGATATTTAAGTGCTTTGATTAAAAAGAAAATAGAAAATAGAAAATTGTTGCATTGTTTTGTGAAATTGAGAAAGACTTAAATTGTATAGAGAAATCATGTGTGTGTGTGTATATATATATATATAAAATTTAGATTGAACACAATCTTATTGATCGAATGAGATTTAATTAAATGCTAATGTCTCTGAATAAGAAGTAATATTTTCCTTGGTACATTGGAAATAAATAATTAATCATCTGAATATACAATTGCAGGAGAAAAGGCATAATTCATCCCAATCTGATCCAAAACAAACCAATTATACACTGATAAAATGGGTGCATAACTCACATCACTTGATTAACTGTATAAATCATAATCAGATTCATGTAATGTTGAGGGAGAGAGAGAGAGAGGAATGAGAAAGGCTTTGTTTCAGAATTATTTGATCCATTCTTAGACATCGTGTTATTAACTGCCATCATTTCCCTGTACATTGTCCCAAGCTTCACCTGGGGGAGTGGGAGTCTGTTAGGACCAGGAGGGTGAACTTTTTTAGGCTTTGTTCTGATTCCAAGAAATATAAATCTAGCTAGTTCTCCGCATAACATGTTAGTGAAGTTTAAAAATCAATTTTAATTTTGAGGAGTTATAAAAAGTTTTAAGTATTATGAGTTACAAGAAATTAAATTTATTGGAGAAATTAAAAAATCAAGTTATTATGATATTAATAATAATAATTCCTGTAACTGAAATATTAAACTTACCCAATTATTATTTTTTATTTAAGTTACATTTGTGGGATTTAAAAGAGTAATAACAGCCAAGAGAAAGAAAGAAAAAATTACCGAGAGAGAAAGAAAAAGAAAAATTATAGAGAGCAAAGTGAGACAAAGAAAGAAAACAAAATTTCACAGACGAGAAGAAAGGAGAAAAATAAAATTTTCCTATTTTCAAGTTACTGGTTTCTTGCAAGCAAAACCGAAAACAATCCATTTTGTGTTCGTGAATATTGTTTTTCGAATACTGTTTTCTTTGTATTTTTATTTGATACCGAGCAATAGTTTTGGTTTGGGTGTAAGTATACCAATAAGTTTTGTGCAAAATAGATTGAGACAGTGTTTTTCTGGTCTTGTTTTATCCTGGGGACAGCGGGGCTGGCATACTGCTAGCACAAATTCCGAGCAGAGCCGCGAAACGTCTTAAAGAGAGCGACCTAATCCGCGACTCAACCCAGATTCACTTTTTGTATCTTGGTGAAGGGTAAAATTGTTCTAACTCATAATATGTTTCTTATTTGTGCAAATTGTTCTAACAATTTTAAGACGTTTTCAATCTGCTATATTTACTTATATTATATTTGTTACTGCTCTTAAGGTTGATTTAATCTTGGATGCTTTTGTTGTTATGTCTTTGAGGTGGGTGGAATAATCGAATGGTAACAAATAATTTAAAATTGATGTTAATGTATTAATAGGAGTTGCAATTTAAAAGAAAAAAACCAACTCCTTCAGATATCTATATATCTACCTTGCATTGAGAGAAAGTGGACAGTAAAAAAAAATGCTTGAGCAGTATGGTGGTAGATTCCCATTTACCATTATTAGGACTTAGGTTCGACTGTCAGAAAAGTGGATCTGTTTAAATTTTTGTTTTGATGGATTGTTTTTGAAAAAGTTTTTGTTTTGATGTTTCACTTCTTGGCTACACTAAGCTGATCAAAGCAAAAATGTTATAGAATATTAAGACTATCCTACGTCTATACTTTTGATAATATCATTTATGCTAAAAATGAGCGCGAATGAAACTTTTAGATTGATGATTGCTAATGGTTGTGAACCAGATATTGTTACATATGATATTTTGATTTGTGGGTCATGTAGAGGCAAAATAATAATAATAATCATTGCCAAATTACAAGTGGAGTTTTGGTTTTTTGGTTCAGTTGCTTGTGGTTTTGACATGATGATTGATCATTTTTGTGTGCTGTCTCTTTGCATGTGTCTGTGGTTTTGACTGTTAACATTAATTATGAATTAAAAAAATTTATAATAATGGCGAACAAAGGAAAAAGTGATGCAGTAAAATGTTGACATTTCCTAATTTAGGTTATGACTTTTCTCATTGAGTTCATTCTACTCTAACCGGAGTTGCATAATTTTTTCTATGGAACTTCTAATCTATGAAGAGTCAATAGCATTTAAAAGTGTGCATTTTTAGGTTGTAAAACTCTGATGAACTCCACCTTAGTGTGTTGAGGCATCATCCTGTCTCAGTTGCTGCCAGTTTTGTTTAGAGAACAACCTAGTGGAGTTTATCTTTGATAATTGTCTCATTCGAACATGATGGGTCTTACAGTAGTGTTTAAACATTGTGGGGAAAATTGTAATTTATATATGATTATTTGTTAAAAAAAATTTACAAGTTTTTTATACAAGCATATAGTTCATTTTCCTAACATAAATGGCTTTCATCGATTCTCTCTTAGAAAATAAATGAACACTTTTAACTCTGTTGTTACTTGTTAGTTCAATATGGTGCTTGGATCTTTCATGTGCCAATGTTTTAATCAACTTAGATCTCTTTGTGCTTAATTTCTATTGAGACTTGAAGATTGTTCCCATTTTGTTGTATATATAATGGCTGAGCCAACTGCTGAAGCAGTAAAGAATTGCCACCTGAGGCATAGAAGAAGAAGAGCAAAGCTTGCTAATTGTTTTTCCAACTCTTTTCATTTGCTGACAAGTATGATTGTTCTTATTGTGTGTTTTTCTTCCTATATTGCGATTGCTTATTGAATATACACTGGAGAGATGCAACTTTTCAACGGATACTCTTCTTGTTCAACATGCTGTTAGTGAGAAGCATGAAGGTTGGCATTGCTAAGTATATCAGTGATTCCTGACATTGTTTTTCTTGGAGGCTTATATGCGTATACTCTCACTGGCCTCACATACAAGAGCCGGGAATCATATGGAAATGTTGTCATAATTGCTAAGCAGAAGGTAATGAAGATGAATCAATTGCTGAAACTAATAAGACAACGATGATGAAATATATGGGAATCAAATACTCAACGGTATGTTTGAAGCATTATTTGATATTTATCATGATGAATTTACTGCAAAAGAATAATAGAACTTTAAAGCTGTCATAAATACATGCATATAGGGTCTTTGTTTCAATATGAATGATTATAACCTTAGGAATAACAAGAATCATAATCACTGAAACTAAAACAATCTGGATGGACACTAACATCCCTCAAGAAATGATGATAGTTAGTTCCAAAGGTACAACTTTAGCAAACTAGTGCACCTTGCCCGAAACTTCCGGTTAAAAATTTCTGCTCCAAAAGCGAACCTTACCGAAGACCAACTTGTTACTACGATCTTTGAGATCAACATATTTGGTGGATTTGAGGGATTCATATATACTATGATTATGCTTTGTTCTAGTTCTATGTACAAGTTGTGAATAAGATAAATGTGATTAATGTTTTCTCAAACCACTATAGCTGCTAGAACTGATGATGTGAAATTTTTAAATATGGAAGGTTTGAGAACCTAGAACTTTAAGTATAACATTAATAGAAATATATAAATTTTATGATTTATATGAACATATTATTTCTATGAAAAAAATTTATTTTAATTAAGAAATAGTGGGGGGCTCGACCTCCAATGATAAATTGGAAATAGTGGGGGTTTTACCTATATTGTTTTACTCATGGTTTTAAAGTAATTGAATGTGAAAAATACACGCATTATAAAGGTTATAAAAAAACATGTGAAATATTTATCTATTGATATGTTTATTTTTCTATATGCATATTGTTAATTCTGTTGAATTCTATGTTGTCTTCTAAATCTGTAATTGAAAAACTTAGAAGAAACTAGTGTAATTCTTGGAATTAAATTACTAGGTCGAAAAAAAAAGGGAATCTAATAATAAACTTACATGTACTCCTTATAACTCTAGTGTAAAGTTGTTCAAGAACATTGGAGATAGTGTTAGATAATTTTAGTATGAGAACAACATTGGTAATTGATGTTATGTTATGTTTGCACTAGAGCTGGCATTGCATGCATATGTCGTATGATTACTATGTAGATTTATTAGTAGACCTGGTATGAGCATTGACATGCTATTAAGAAGGTTATAAGGTACCTGAAAATGACCATGAACCTAGAATTACATTATCAGAGGTTTTCCGCTGTCCTTGAAGGACATAGCGATGTTAACTGGAACACCTTTTTGTAGGGGTGGGCGCAGTTCGGTTTGGTTCGGTTTTTGCTAAAAACCGAACCAAACCATTTTTTACGGTTCAGATTTTTTACCTCTCAAACCAAACCATTAGATACCGGTTTGGTTCGGATTGAAAATTTTTTAAACCAGCGGTTTACGGATTGGTTCGGTTCGGTTTACGGATTATTATATTTAATATAAATTTTCATCCACTTAAGTGAAGATAAAAAAAAAAAAACTAGTAGTATGAAGTGCGGATTGAAAAATGAGGCACAATTAATTCTTGTATTTTTTAAAAATTACATTGAATAATGATGCTAACATCATTCTAGTTAAGAAATAAATCCAACATCTTACTTTCAAGAATAATGATGCTACCATAAAATAAAAAAATTTAAGAATAAAAGTATTAACAAATAAAAATATTAAAAAATAAGTATATTAATAAAAAATTTAAGAATAAAAATATTAACATACTAATAAAAAGAAAAATATAATAAAATTAAAAGAAAAATATAAATTTTTTTATAAAAATATATAATTTTTTAATTATAACGGTTCGGTTCGGTTTAACAGGTGCGGTTCGGATTAGCTCCTGAACTGAACCGTAAACCATTTGGGGTGGGCCAATCCGAACCGCAAACCGAACCGTTAGGAAAAAAACCACAAATTCGGTCCGGTTTGGTTCGGTTTGCGGTTTGGTTCGGTTCGGTCGGTTTTTTTGCCCACCCCTACCTTTTTGGATGATTCCAAGGCTACCAAGGGATATATTTCCTTGAGTATGAGATGATACCACTAGCATCAGCTTGTGAAGAAGCAGCTTGATTAAGAAGCTTGCTATTAGATACCCTTTATGGGAGAGACTGATACCGGTTGTCTTGATCCATTGTAATAGTACCAGGCTATTATAAATATTCAGAACTGTTATTATAACAGTAAGAGATTGTAAATACACAGTATAGTTAGAGAATACCTCTCTTCTGGAGCTGTAAGAATGGATCATGTACAGATTGATGATAATTTAGCTAATCCTTTGATAAAAGGACTAGCAAGAGAGAAGGTATCCCATACCTAGAAAAGAATGAGACTATTGCCATTAGACAGTCACTTATGATGGTAACCCGACCTATTGACTGGAGATCCCAAGAAATAGGTTCAATGGGTAATAACAAGTCATGAAGTGATGATGAACCATGCTATTATTTTATTTGTGAGTTTCATTATGAGAGCATGATATCCTGAAGCGATAGAAGGATGAGTTATTTAACTCTTAATGTGTTCTATACTCTATGTATAGTGGAGTACCTAGCTACAGGAGTACCCTTGATAGACACACTTATGTGAATGTAGAAGTGTGGCCGCTTCTTATGAAATTTTAAGCAAAAATTTCTAGAGCATTGACTATACCCTGAAAGGTTTGTGTGTGTGACGTTGTCAGAGATAGAGTTGAAAACTACGAGTTACTCTAGTATAATCTGAATCGTCAACACTATGTAAAGGTTTAAGTCGAAAGATACCTTTATTTATGCACGACCTTATGTTACTTTGCTCGATGGAATTTTTTTTTCAAAAGTCAAGTGGGGGATTGTTAGTGAATTTTAAAAACCAATTTTAATTTTGAGGAGTTATAAAAAGTTTTAAGTATTATGACTTACAAGAAATTAAATTTATTGGAGAAATTAAAAAATCAAGTTATTATGATATTAATAATAATAATTCCTGTAACTGAAATATTAAACTTACCCAATTACTGTTTTTTATTTAAGTTACATTTGTGGGATTTAAAACAGTAATAATAGCCAAGAGAAAGAAAGAAAAAGAAAAAATTATAGAGAGCAAAGCGAGACAAAGAAAGAAAACAAAATTTCACAGACGAGGTGAAAAAGAAATTTTTTTTTTTCCTATTTTCAAGTTACTGGTTTCTTGCAAACAAAACCGAAAACAATCCATTTTGTGTTCGTGAATAATGTTTTTCGAATACTGTTTTCTTTGTATTTTTATTTGATACCGAGCAATAGTTTTGGTTTGGGTGTAAGTATAACAATCGGTTTTGTGCAAAATCGATTGAGACAGTGTTTTTCTGGGCTTGTTTTATCCTGGGGACGGCGGGGCTGACATACTGCTAGCACAAATTCCGGGCAGAGCCGCGAAACGTCTTAAAGAGAGCGACCTAGTCCGTGACTCAACCCAGATTCACTTTTTGTATCTTGGTGAACGATAAAATTGTTCTAACTCATAATCTGTTTCTTATTTGTGCAAATTGTTCTAACATAACATACCAGAGTGATCAAAAAGCTGTAGCACAATCACATCATAAATACTGCATACAAGAAATAAGGTACCCAGAAATCTATGGAAAAGAGTTTTGGAACATGTGTTTGGCTGCAGTATCCATTTTTAAAAAGTAAAAGAAATGAAACTCAAGGAAGTAGAGATCAAGCAACCACAATGTATATGCTAGTAGCCAGTACGCCAAAAGCTACAACAGCAGTCTCAGCATCACGTGAATCAGTTAAGATTATGGGGCAGATGCATAGGTTTAATTTACAATGAAAAGTGGACCAATCAAATAATGGCAGATAATCCATACTTGCCCATCAAATAAACAGATAGATTCAAGGAAGCAAGAAAAGGAAAATACCTAAAGAAGAGCAGTCATGCACTTGTGGAAGGCCTGTGTATTCTGATTAAAAAGAATTGATATCCGGGCAAAAAAGTTTACCACACCTTGCATCTGTGATCACATAAAAACCAGTGAATAACTGAAGGCTCAAGGAAAAGTAAATCACACAAATAACTTGTTTATAAAGTATCTGAGAATGTAACTATAGTTGGCAAATTCACTGCACAAAAAGTCATCAAAATTTTCTCCTTCCTTTTCGGTATCAACAAAACGCAAGGCTAAAGATTAGACTAAAATTCGTTAACTATTAAGCTATGACAGCTTTATTCAATCATCTCCAGTTATCAAATTTCATATCTTAAACAGATTTAAGAAAACATTTTCGGACATGCATGATAGCTCCCATATAGCTTTCTGCATCAAATATAAGTGTAAAGACTTTATTCCATGTTTATTTTGCTTCTTAAACATTTATATAAGTTGATTCATCACGAAAATAACAAGGTGATACTGATAAGTTAGACACTAAAACTGCTGAGTTGCCATTAGATTTTAAATCAATCAAGGAGTGATTAAAGTGTAACCTTCTGTAATATTAAGGAAAAAGAAAAGGAGTAACTTTTCAAATGCCATAAAGAACAAAAGGTATAACTTCTCACGTGGTGGAAGCTGCTTTTGTGGGAACCAAACAATCTACAGCTATATTTTGTTATCAGATGATACACTTTCATTTATTTTAAGAACACATGAAAAACTTATCTACAAAAATAATGTATAAGAAATATTAACAAAGGCAAAAAAGCACTAACAAATGAATAAAATAGGTCATTAATACAGTAACGGTATATGAGAGCAAATTATGGTTGAAAATTGAAATACAGGATTCATATTTCAACTATTGCCAGATAGTACAGCAGGGAAAAATTCTCAATTCTATGAAGGCAGGGATGTATAGATCGGCAGTCAAGTTGGAGTCGTGTTTAATTTACATGTGGAATAGATTTTAATACACGTTTAATTGGCGTATGTTTCTCAGAATTATAGTTCATACCTGACCCGTAACCTGCATTTTGAGGAAAAATAAGAAATAGAAATCCAAAACAAAGTTACGATGTAGGCATGTAGCATTGAACCACCCAATACCGCTTATCGTTTTGCACCACATGGATGACTACCGTCTTTGAAAACAAGCTCCATTAATTTCACCATTCATAAAAATATACTAAAAATGCAAAATCTACTAAATAAGTAAAATGCTCACATGGCATATAACAAAAGGTAGAGATTTTCCTCCATGAAACAGTATTACTAATCAAAGATCCATATTTACCTCCATTTCTACTAACAGTGGCAGTCCAGAAGTAGAAACAATTTCTCCCGGATTCGCAGCTCCTGAAGACTCAACTACTTCGCTTGTATTGCCAGCTGATGGGGGCCGGGCTTAAAAGGTGTAGCCCCAGAAGCCGCACCTGCCTGCTCCCAAGGTTTCGGAGGAGGACTACTAGCTGCAACATCAAACACACGAATGTGGAAAAATGCATTATTGACCCATCCAATATGAAAATTAACGATCATACCAATTGGATATAAATAAATAAAAATCGGTAGTTGTCTATATATTCTCAAAATATGTACCTTAAATTAGTGATTCAACCCAAAAAGCTTAGACATCTCGTTATCCCAAAATTTTTTTTTTTTAAAAAAAATCAATTTGTTTTCTTTTAATAAATTTAAAAGTCATGTCTTTTTTGAAAGAATGAAATACAACCAATTAATAAATTAACACCACTTATTTACGTTTTCTTACTAAAATTATGATAAAATAATAAATTAATATTATGAATATTAATGTATTATATTTTACTACGAATTTATATAAAATTGAACATAGTTGACCATGACAACATGCTAACATCGCAAGGATAAAAGAGTCTTAAGTCTCAAATTATTATAAATTGTAATCCATTTGAAGTATTTTGGTTAATATGAGAATATTAATTATTAAAATTTTTTATTATGTTGGGTTATATGAACAATTTAGATACTCAAATATTTTTATAAATGTGATTGTTGATTGCATCTCTTTTATTATTATATATAAGATTTAAATATGTTTTTTAAAGGGTATAATTATATTTTTTACTTTTATTTTATTTTGAGAATCAAACCGTCTTTTTAAAGGTCAACTGACAATCAACTAATTATTTAGTTGAAAAATTAGTAAAATGTTAAATTTTATATAAATTTAATAATAAATATAATATATTAATATTCATAATACCCAATTATTATTTTATCATAACTTTCATAATAAAACTTAAATAATCCCCAAAATAACTGTATAAAGAAATTGAAAGGACAACATAAAAGATAAGGTGAGAGATCAATATCTGCACATACCAAGCAAAATTAAATAAAATTACACAATTATATCAGATTTAATTGGACAAAAAAAAATTTGAACTGAAGAATTAATTAACGAATTTAATTTTTGTGTTGTTCAACAAACCTGGTGGTTTTGAATTGGATTCCATGTTAATTGCATAGAAACGACATCACGTTTCACAAAATTAATACTAAACGATGACGGTAATATCGGAACTTCTGTCTGATTTATTTTTTTATTTCAAAAATATAATTTATCCTAGAAAGTGGAAAGATCCTGGTCAAAGTTTTCCATGGATAATCATTGTTTTTAAAAATGAGACGGCAATGAACTAAAATATTTAATAGGTGATAAGTTGAACTGCTTGAATCATTTAGAAAAAATTGATATAATCGATTATCATCCTAAATAATTTTTGAATAAAAAAATTAATATATATATATATATATATATAATTATAAAAATATAACATGATACAAATAAAAATAAAATATTATTCTAATAATTTCTAACAAAAAAAAAAAAGTGATTTGGATTTAAAAAAAAATGATTTGGAACCCTTTTATTTTAAAAGAAAAGAGCTCAAAACCGGTCCGGCTCGTTGGTTCACCGATTTTAGCCGATTTTGATTGATTTTTTTTTTTTATTTACACTATCAATTATTAGGGATTTTTCGAATAAGACTCATTGTCGGTTCCCAATTAGACAGGTCTGTCTGGTCCAGTTCTGATAACAATGATGATAATGCATTTCCCTATTTAGATATTCAATTATCCATCCGTAATTTATTATTGGGTTTTTTACATTTAACTCATAAATTTATGGTAAAATAATATTTAGGTACTAAAATTTTTAAAATATTACATTTTATTATTAAATTTATGGTAAAATAATATTTTGCTATTTTTCCATCAAAATTTAGTTGACCATTAATTGGCCTGTTATATTTTAACACTAAAGTCAACTTAGTCAACTAACGGTCTAACTAACAATTAAAATTTTCGATTAATAAATATTTCTCTAAATTAATAAAATTTCATGATCTCAACATTATTAATTTATAAAGATTTTACTGCATATTTATGAATATGTATATGTCCTCAAGGGGTGTGAATTGGTGGTGTAATAATTCATGATCCCACCTTGAGGTCATGGGTTCGAATCTAGGGGTACACTTTCTTGTAAGAGCCTGTGACAGCTGAAGATTTTACCTACGCCACGATCCAAAATGGATGGTTTGGTGGCAGAGTTTCCCACAATTACAAAAAAATAAAATAAAATGTATATGTCTATGTATTAAGGGTCGAAATCTAATGCATTATGCTCGATGCAAGTATTATTTATTTTTCTTGGATTATTTAGGCATTTTCCATGATGGCATTTGTAGTTCCAGCACTGTAAGTTTGTCTTATATTTAGTATGTGCAGGAATAAAGTCACAAACACGATCTAAAAAAATCCTATGAATTAAAAGAAAAAAAACAGTAGAGCCAATGTTTAATAGATTTAAGCTATCAAATATATTTTTAAGTCATTATTCCCAATATATTTTAGGTATGAAAAATGACATTACAAGTATAATTAAATATTTATATCCGTCATTATAATTGAAAAATATGATTAAATATTATATATGTGACAGTATTGTGATTATGAAAATGTCATCACGCCTACATCTCAACTCATTTATCAATTAACATCATTGCACCTACTTCTCTCATACTTGACAGTAAGAGTGGGCAAAAAAATTGGTAGAACCGAACTAAACCGCAAACCAAACCAAATCGAAACGAATTTATGTTTTTTTTCTAACGATTTGGTTTGCGGTTCAGATTGGCCCACCCCAAACGGTTTACGGTTCGGTTCAGGAGCTAATCCGAGCCGCACCTGTTAAACCGAACCGAACCATTATAATTAAGAAAATTATATATTTTTATAAAAAAAAATTGTATTTTTCTTTTAATGTTATTATATGTTTTTTTATTAGTATATTAATATTTTTATTCTTAAATTTTTTGTTAATATTTTTATTTGTTAATACTTTTATTCTTAAATTTTTTATTTTATGATAGCATCGTTATTCTTGAAAGTAAGATATTTGATTTGTTTCTTAATTAGAATAATGGTAGCATCATTATTCGAGGTAATTATTAAAAAATACAAAATTAATTGTTCCTCATTTTTCAATCCTTATGGAGAGCATGTGTTCCCTGGAGTCACAGCTTACACCCTAACACTTCTTACTATTTGTTGGATAGACTAGTATTTTTTTCTTCACTTAAGTGGATGAAAATTTATTTTAAATATAATCCGTAAACCGAACCGAACCAATCCATAAATCATTGGTTTAAAAAATTTTCGATCAGAACCAAACCGTTATTTAATAATTTGGTTTGAGAGGTACAAAATTCGAATCGTAAAATTTGATTTGATTCAATTTTTAGCAAAAACAGAACCAAATCGAATCGCGCCCACCCCTACTTGACCGAGCGGCCTATTGCCAAGCGTAGTAAACGAGAAGATAAGCATGAACTCATGTATTTCCACTTTCTGAAGTCTTCTGACCAAATCTATCATGGTTTATCATCATCCCTTCATTCGTAGTGGACTCTAAGGTGACTGGTCCAGTAAATGAAAGTCTACTTCTCGAATTAAGAGAAAGAATGAGTCAGTGACTACCTGAGTGTCGAGGGGCGGTTCCTTTCCACTATTCACCTGAACAATTAAAAGTCCATTATGCACTTGAACATTAATATAAAATTTATGGCTACATTTTACCGACTCATATATCAATTGTAATAACCCAAATAAACTCTTTGAGTCCGCACCAAGAAGCATCATTCAAAACCTCTGAATGAATCAAATCTGCGAACTCACGATGCCGGAATTCCGATGTCTAATCTTGACCTTATAACTCTGAAGGTTATAGTTTGTTTGTTGATGGTTATCAATGGAGAAACTCATAAAAAGAAAGAATACATGAGATTAATAAAAATGGACTCAAGAAGGAGAAAACAAATTATATAAAAGCTTTGTATTTTAGTTTCCAACACTATATAAAGTGGCTAAGGTTGGTCTATTAGGTTAGGGTTTCTTAGCTCTAAAACATACTTAAAAATACTGATTCCACATTAGCGTTTGAGTGTCCTAACGAACATGGGTCATATGCCATTGATTTACAATTCATGTTAGAACATTCTCTTGAATGTAACATCCATGCATGCTTGCTGGAATTGTTCGTTCGAAAGTGATAAAGAACGCAACATGCACATAAGCTCATTGGATGGAGACATTTGAGCCCATGTTCGAACCTGATAGAAACACACGTTTGAACCTGACACACACAAGACTTGAAATTTTCATATAACAATTTTCAAAAGTTGTACAATTTCTAGGAGATACACATGAACCCAATATGTAGTATTTTAGAGAATGTTATTTGGAGTATGAATGGAATGACATGTGAAATTTTGAAAAAGACTAATCAATCACAATATAAATAACAATCATTGTTAACCTTTATTTCGAAATAAATCGATAATGATACTTATTTTGGAATTTAATATTCCATTAAATTATCATGGGGTAGACTCCTTTCTACTGTGCGTTGCACCGATCCGACCCCAGGTGTCCCAAAACTGCCCCAAAAGACTTCTTATCAACAAAAGTTCTATTATTCTTTGTGTGCATGCTCTTAAACACCTTATAATCTGTCAATGCACATCCGAGCTGAGACTTATATTTAAAAAATAAAGAATTAATAAATATTTTTAAGAAATAACAAAAATGTTTATTTTAAACGTTCATATATAACGCCCCGACCTATAACCGCCTTACCTAAAGGGATATAGAGTTAGAACGCTACCAAATTCTATTTTTGGCTTTACATCCCCCATGAGATTTAAGTAAATGCACTAACAATACCAAATTGATAGTCATTCATAGAATCCACATAACTAATGTATAGCATAAATTAAGGTACTAGATTCCCCATGACCTAACTATCCTAGAGACTTATTACACTAATGTCCTAAATTGTAATTAAAAGAAAGAGACATGGTTCCTTGTCACATGAACCACCATCATGGATCCGACATGCAACCACCAACCATTAAATCAGCATATTCTTCCAAAAAAATGGTCACATGCACCACAAGACACAGTGAGCCAAAGCCCAACAAGCATTTTCAAGCATGAATAAAATGTTATTCCATTTAAAAAATGCAACTTGTTAAAAACTTTGATTTTAAAATACACATTTACCAAATGGTATAGGGCAACCGGTCGGGATTTTTAACAATTATCATTAATGGTTAGTTTAAAAGTAACTTTTACCAATAACCTTTACCAAAGGTTATCATAGGTGATCCCTTTACCGAATCATCACCTATGGTAACCCATTACCAATTATGGTTCATTTACCAGTAACTTTTACTAGTCACCTTTACCAAACGTTACCATAGGTGACCCTTTACTGAATCATCACCTATGGTAACCCATTACCATTTTCCTTTACTAAAATGTTACTGCAGATAACCTAGTACTATTTTACTTTATCAAAACGTTACCACATGTAACCCTTTACTAAAACATTACCTACGGTAACCCATTACCATTTTCCTTTACTGAAATGTTATCGAGGGTAACCCATTACCAAAACATTACCTACGGTAAGCCATTACCATTTTCCTTTACCAAAACGTTACCTACGATAACCCATTACTATTTTCCTTTACCAAAATATTATCGCAGGTGATAAGCGAAAAATATATCAATATTTACCGCCCATTTTACCTAATATTTTGTTTTATTTCTCGGGTTTGATGAATGTTTTAATGTGTTTTATGTGTTTTGCAGATAAATAAAGTATTGGGATTTAATGGAATCAACTCTGGGCTAAAATGATGAAATTTGGAGCAAAAAATGGCGAAAATGGAAATTTACTATACGCGTCACGAAGTGCAGTCTGAAATTTCAATTTTGCACAAGTTTCATATTTTGGCCATAACCTTTTCATCCAATATTCGATTGAGCTGATTCAAGTTGCAAATTAAAGAAGATACAAAGATCTACAACTTTGAAGATTTTAAATATTTTTGAATTCTGAAGTTTGGAAGGCCGAAATTGATGAATAAGCTAGTGTATTTTGTGTATTTACTATAGTCATTTTCAAAATGTAAAATAAAATAATAAAATTAAAAATTAAAAATTGCCAAACTTCCACCAAACATGTTTCCATGTTTGGTGCCATGTTTGGTGAAGCTATTGGTGGAGCAATTTGTGGAGAAATTGGTGGAAGCCTTTAGATTTTCCTATAAATACCAAGCTAAACTTTGTAAATTTTCCATGCTTTCTTTGGAGGAGTTTCTCCATGAAAATCTAAAGGAAAGTATCTTGTATATTATTCAAGTTTTTTTGTATTTTTCTTTTTATTTATTTAATAAAATTTTATGTGTTTTCTTTTAAAGCATGAGCATGTACTCTCATTCTGCTGGGGTGAAGAGGTAAGACATTTAATATAATAAATTAGAATAATCTCTCTTTTTTTTAAAATTTGGATTAATTAGTTTTCGCCTATATGGCCGCTTTAGGTTCACACCTTATTTTACGGCCTCCTATATGGTTGGTTTTACATTGTTGGACTTAGTTTCCGCCTATATGGTCAGTTTTTGTGCTAACCTGATACTGTCTATATGGTCGGTTTATATGATTTTGTTACCGCCTATATGGTCGGTTGGACTTTGGATAAATGATATCACCACCTTTATGGTCTGGTTAATTAATTGGTAAACATTGAGAATAAGGGAGATTTCTAATTTTGAAATATTAAAAGTGGATCCTCTAATCCTGCATTTTCTTTTATTGTACATTTACAATTTTTAATTTCCAGCATTTACTTTATTTAATTTCTAGCATTTACTTTATGTCTTTTATTTTATTTATGTTTTTACTAGCCTTAGATATGTGTCGTAGCTAAGTCCGTTATCTAGGGTTGTGATGAATTCCAATATCACTGGGTTATAAAGGGTTATTTTATAGTTTGGGTAATATAAAAGTTTACTTATTAAGTCGTAAACTTAATGCGTCTTGTTAATTGGCCACTAATAAGATTGATCTGTTTAACTTAAAATAAACTTGACGAAGGAATTTTAGGTTTCAGCCTTAGACTTAATAGCCCACGATATTTCTTAAGGATAAATAACCATTTAATATATTTCCTTACATGATAGACATATACCTGCCTGGCGGGGGTAACCACAATTGTTAACATGGAACCTGAATCTTTAGAGGTTGCACCACCAATTCCCATTCGAGATAGAACCATTTCGGTGGTGGACAACTTTATTTCCTGTATTGCACTTCCTCTCTTACCAGCAAATGCGTGTGACATCAAAACATGCATTCAGATGATTCAACAGTCAATTTAATTTAGGGGAAATGCAACTGAAAATCCCAATGCCCACATCAGCAACTTCTTGAAAGTTTGCGGCACTTTCAACTACAACCGAGGAGCTGAAGAAGCAATGAGACTGTGAGTTTTTCCATATTCCTTGAAAGACAAAGCAAAAGCTTGACTACACTCATTACCAGCTGGTTCCATCATAACATGGAACACTCTAGCCACCAAATTTCTTATAAAGTACTTTCCACCAGCTAGAACAGCAAAACTGAGGAATGCCATCACATTTTTTGTACAACATGATTCGGAGATTGTCTACGAAGCTTAGGAAAGATACAAAGATTTGCTCCGGAAATGTCCTCACCATGAGATTCCAATATGGCTTCAAGTCCAAACTTTCTATAATGGACTTTCTAGACTGATGAGAATGACAATCGATGCTGCTGCTGAAGGAGCTTTGATGGCAAAAGGAGAAGCTCAAACCTGAGACCTAATCGAAGAAATGGCCAACAATAATTCCTTGTGGCCAACAGAAAGAAGCATGATCCAGAGAATTGCAGAAATTTATGAAGTTGGAACAAACACAACAGTCAGTGCCAAGCTGGATCAAATATGCAAATTCATGGAGACTATCAGCATGTAAAATAATATTGGATTCACAAGTTCACCCTATGGAGGAGCACCAGTGCCAAACCAACCTGAAGAGATGGTGAATTATGTCAACAATTTCAACAAACAGAGGAACAATCCATATTCCAACACCTACAACTCAGGGTGGATGAATCATCATAATCTTTTACGGAGCAACAATTCAGGGTAAAAGAACTATCTGCCACTTGGATTCCAGCAACAGAACAAAAACCAGGAGTTTAAAAAAGAACCAGAAATGAAAGAGTGGATTGCAGAGATGTTTAAAAAGCAGCAAGTAGCGTATGATGCTATGTTTTAAAGCTAATATGCTTCCATCAAAGCACTAGAGAATCAAATTGGACAACTGGCCAATGCTTAGAGTTACAGACCGCCAGAGAATCTTCCCAGCAATACAGAGCCAAATCCAAGGAATCGAGGGAAGGAGCAATGTCAAGCCATCACCTTGAAAAACGGTACTGAAATTAATACAGATGTTGGAATCAAGGCAACAATTAAGGAAGTTCCAAAAGATGCAGTTCCACTGATGGAGGAAAAAGAAGCAAAGGAAAAAAGAAAAAGAACACATTATTCCTCCTCCATATTTTCCTCAGCGTCTTCAGAAAAACAAACTGGACAAGAAGTTTGCTCGATTCCTGGAGGTGTTCAAAAAGCTATATATCAACATCCCATTCGCAGAAGCATTGGAATAAATGCCCAATTATGTCAAATTTATGAAGACATGCTTTCACGAAAGCGGAGACTGGGAGATTATGAGACAGTAACTTTGACGGAAGAATGCAGTGCCATCATTCAGAGGAAACTTCCCCCGAAGTTGAAAGATCCTGGCAGTTTCACAGTCCCTTGTACCATTGGAGAACATTACATCGGTAAGGATTTATGTGATTGGGTACTAATGTTAACTTAATGCCTTTTTTATTTATAGGAAACTGCAAATTGGAGAAGCAATGCCTACCTTAGTTTCTTTACAACTTACTGATCGAACGCTCGTATTTCAGAGAAGAGTCGTTGAAGATGTGCTGGTCAAAGTCGACAAACTCATTCTCCCAGCAGATTTCATTATCATTGGCATGGAAGAAGACAAAGATGTGTCTGTCATCCTTGGGAGACCATTCTTGGCGACAGGTCAAATTATGATTGACGTACAAAAAGGAGAACTAACCATGAAAGTTCAGGACCAAGAAGTTACTTTCAATGTTTTCAAAGCCATGAAATTCCCTAGAGACGAAAATGAGGAAGAATGTTTCAGAATTGATGTTGTTGATAGTATCATTCAGGATACTGATATAGTTCCCACAGAAAAACTTGAAGCTTGCATCACCAACATGACTGATAGTAAGATAGATGCTGAAATTTTGGAATGTATCAGCTATCTGGACAAGCCGTTTCACTTCAAATCAGAAACACCAGTCGAAAGCCTCGAACTCCTGAAGAAAGATCGAATCGAATAACCACCGTAGTTGGAGTTGAAGTTACTTCCGAGCCATCTCAGGTACGCATTTCTTGGAAACTCTTCTGAATTACCTATAATTATTTCTTCTTCGCTAACATTGGAGCAGAAAGAAAAGTTGCTAAGAGTTATAAGAGAGCACAAGAGATCCATTGGCTAGACTATAACATACATTCGTGGAATTAGTCCATCATTTTACATGCACAAGATTCTGATGAATGATGAGTACAAACCCACATTGGAGCATCAGTGGAGACTCAATCCAATAATGAAGGAAGTCGTGAAGAAAGAAATCATCAAATGGTTGGATAATGGTATCATTTACCCCATCTCAGACAACACTTGGGTGAGTCCTATGCAGTGTGTACCAAAGAGATGAGGAATTACTATTGTCACCAATGAAAAGAACGAGCTGATTCCTACAAGAACCGTGACTAGATGGAGAGTATGCATGGACTACCGAAAGCTGAACAAAGCCACGAGAAAGGATCATTTTCTGCTGCCATTCATTGATCAGATGCTGGACAGATTGGCGGGACATGATTTCTATTATTTTTTGGATGGATACTCAGGATACAATCAAATTGCTATCGCCCCAAACGATTAGGAGAAAACCACTTTTACATGTCTGTATGGTACTTTTACTTTCCGCAGGATGCCATAAGGACTATGTAATGCCCCTGCCACATTTCAGCGTTGCATGATGGCCATTTTCTCAGACATGTTGGAGTAGAATATGGAGGTTTTCATGGATGTCTTCTCTGTGTTTGGAGACTTTTTTTATCATTGCTTACAAAATCTGGAACATGTGTTTCAAAGATGTGAAAACACAAACCTGGTACTCAATTGGGAAAATGCCACTTCATGGTGCAGGAAGGCATCGTTCTTGGACATCGGATCTCACAAAAGGGGTTCGAGTTAGACAAAGCAAAGATCAAGACAATTGAAAAACTACCTCCACCAACATCTGTCAAAGGGATTCAGAGCTTTCTTGGACATGATGGTTTTTACAGGAGATTTATCAAAGACTTCTCAAAGATTGCTAAACCAATGTGCAATCTTCTGGAGAAGGATGTGTCTTTCAACTTTACCAAAGACTGCCAGTAAGCTTTGAGATCTTGAAATATAAGCTGGTTTCTGCTCCCATTATTGTAGCACCGGACTGGACTCCATTTAAGGTGATGTGCGATGCTAGTGATTTTGCTGTAGGTGCAGTTTTGGGACAACGCAAAGCAAAAAATTTTCGCACCATTTACTATTCCAGCAGAACTTTAAATGAAGCTCAGCTCAACTACACAACCACTGAAAAGGATTTTCTTGCAGTTGTGTTTACTTTCAACAAATTTCGCTTATATCTGCTGGGTCCTAAAGTGGTGGTCTACACAGATCATTCAGCAATCAAATATCTGATCGTAAAGAAAGATGTCAAACTAGATTGATTCATTGGATACTTCTTCTGTAAGAATTTGATGTGGAGATTCGAGACAGGAAATTGACAGAAAACCAAGTGGCAGATCACTTATCAAGGCTCGAGAATGAAGAAACAGCTGGCAAAGAACTATCAATCAAAGAAAATTTTCTAGATTAACAGCTGTTTGCCATAAAAAAACAGAAAATCCCTTGGTATGCTGACTATGTCAACTACATTGTGTCAGAAAAATGGCCATTGGAATGGACAACTCAGCAACGGAAGAAGTTCTTCAAAGAAGTCAAGCACTATGTCTGGGATGAGCCGTACCTATTCAAACGTTGTGCTGATCAATTATTGAGGCGTTGTGCTCCATTTGAGGAGGTCAACATTGTCATTCATCACCATATAGCGGACACTTCAGTGGGAATAAAACTGCAGCCAAAGTCCTACAATCAAGTTTGTTCTGGCCCACTCTTTTTAAAGATGCTTTTCTGTTTGCTCTTCAATGTGACATATGTAAGAGAACGAGAAATATTTCAAGGAGAAATGAAGGACCGCTGTAAAATATTCTGGAAGTGGAGATAATCGATTTGTGGGTATTGATTTTATGGGACGATTTGTTCCATCATTCGGAAACCTGTACATACTAGTTGCTGTAGACTACGTCTCCAAATGGGTTGAAGTAATTGTACTACCATCCAACGATTCAAAAGTTGTGATCAAATTCCTTAAAAAATATTTTCGCTTGGTTCGAAACACCTCGTGTAATTATCAGTGATGGTGGCTCACATTTCTGCAACAGATACTTCGATGCACTCCTATCCAAATACGGAGTTACTCATAAGGTTTCCACTGCCTACCATCCACAGTCAAATGAACAGGTTGATGTTTCAAACAAGGAAATCAAAAGAATCTTGGAGAGAACCGTTGGATCAATAAGGAGGGATTGGTCTACAAAATTGGATGACTCATTATGGGCCTACCGAACAGCTTATAAGACACCTATTGGTATGTCCCCATATCGATTGGTGTTTGGGAAAGCGTGTCATCTGCCAGTTGAGGTTGAACACAAGGTGTACTGGGCACTGAAAAAGTTGAATTTTGATCCACAAGCTGCAGGAGAAAAAAGACTTCACCAACTCAATAAATTGTAGGAATTTCGCCTACAGGCATATTAGAATGCTAGATTGTACAAGGAAAAGACCAAGAAATCGCATGATCAAAAAATAATGCACATATAGTTGGAATCAAGGCAGCATGTGTTGTTGCAAAACTCAAGGTTGAATCTTTTCCTTGGAAAATTGAAATCAATGTGGTCAAGTCCATTTGTGATCACTCAAGTTTTACCATATGGAGCTGTTGAGTTACTGGATCCCAACACCAATTAAACATTCAAGGTTAACAGTCAGCGTGTCAAGCACTATTGTGGAGAATCAATTGAGTGACAAAAAGAAAGAGTCACACTTTCAGATCCAGCATAACGTTCGGGCAGTCACGTCTAGCTGAGGACGTTAAACTTAGCGCTAGCTGGGAGGCAACCCATGTAATTTGTGTATATATTGTGATTTGGTGTGATTCATTTTGTGTGTTTAGTTTTCACAGGTTAAGTCATTTCAGGATGGAAGAAGCTCTCGTAAATCTTCACAAGCAATTTCCTTCTCTCCCTCAAAATTCTCTAATGAAAGTCTACAAAGCTCACTTGGAATGAATGAGACTACTGACGATCCATGGTATTCCTAATGACATTCGTTGGGTAATTGAAGCACGGATCCGATTAGCAGGTGAGTATTCTGATTCTTGTAATTCTTATTTGCCTGGTTTTGGAAGAAGCACCTATGCAAAGAAACGTAAAGCTAAGCAAATGGGTGTTTGTTACAAATGTGGAAGCCGGAATTGCAATACTCATTCGGTTCCATTCCAGTTCAGTTCCGGTTCCATACTTAAGTGGAAACGGAACAGACCGGTTCGGTTCCAAACCTTTTTTTTTAATTTTGAAAATTAATTAAAATAAATGAGATTAATTTTATAAATAAATAAAATTATTACATTGAAGAGCTTGAGCTTAAATTTTTAAAAATTTAAGTTACCTACGTATCCTCTAAGTGTGAGAGGAATCAAAGCTCACGTAGTTCCATTACAATTTTAAGACATATCCCCTTTGTAAATTACAATTTTATAATTATCAATCATTATTATCAGTTGATCATTCGGCTCCGGTTCCGCTTGCACTTGTTGTTGCACTTGGAGATGCATTATCGAACAAATCTTCAAAATCATCGGGGGCATCTTCTTGTTGTCTCAGATTAGCTCGAGTCCAATCATCCACACAAGCTGTTGTTTCTAGAGTGCTTGGATGTAATGAAGATCGCCTAGCTTCCAATATATTGCCTCCCAAGCTGAAGGCTTGCTCAACCGCAACGGTGGAAATAGGTGCTGCCAATATCTCTTTAGCAATAATTGATAAAACATGATATATATTTTGATGTCGGTTCCAGCATTCAAGGATTTTAAAATTTTTACTAACTAAACTTTCAGTAGAAAACTCGAAATTTATAGATAAATAATTATCTAATTCGGGGTTATTAGTTATCGTATCCATAGCTTTTTTTTTTTTTTTAATAACCAACGATCTCCTACGCTAAGTCTTGTTTGAATTACCGGTTCGCTACTACTGGATTCACCAAATGTCTCTAAGTTATGTCTTACAATATAATCATTAAATAAATCAATTAAATCATTTCTTAATTTCGTCATTATTCTTGTAATATCAATTTCAGCTAATATTCCTAAATAACCATAGTAAGCTTGTAAAGCACCATTCAAACCTTCTAATTTAAATCTAGGATCAAAAATAGCAGCAATAAGATAAAGTAAAGTAATTTCTCTAAAATAATGCAACCATTTTACCTTTATAACGGTAATGGCTTCGAACAAAACATAATCATTAGGATCGCTACTTTCAGCATGTTCATCCAAAGTACCAACAATATTCAAAGTTTCAAAAAGAAATAAATGTGCTGTAGGATAATAAACACCGCTAAAAATTAAAGTTGCGTCATTAAAAACTTTTAAAATATCTAAATATTTTTCACAAATATCCCATTGACTAGGATAAAATGTGATATTTTGAACATGTTGAGCAAAAAAACTACATAATGTATCTTTGTATTGAAATGCTTGACATAAAAGAAAATAAGTTGAATTCCAACGTGTTGGAACATCTCTTGAAAATTTAATCGGTTTAATACCATTTATTTTACAAAACTTCGTCCATTCTCTCCTAACTTGAGAATATGACCAAATATAGTTAAGTGCCGTTTAATTGGATCAAGGAAAGGTGATAATAATTTTAGACCGTCTTGAACACATATGTTAAGGACATGACATGTACAACGAATATGAAAAAATCGACCCCCTAAATTTGGTTGACATAAGAATTTTAAATCATTGATGGATGCAGTATTTGCAGATGCATTATCAAATCCAATTGTTAAAATTTTTTCTACTAAACCATATTCATCAAAAATTACCTTCATCATTCTACAAATATTATGTGCAATATGTTGGTCATCAAAAACTCTAAATGCAATAAGTCATTTTTGCATGGTAAATGATGCATCAATCCAATGACAAGTAACACCCATGTATGAGTGTGTTTGCCAAAGGTCACTCCAAATATCAGAACATATAGAAATACAACCTTTCATCTCTTTAAATATTTCATTTAAAATAATTTTACCATCTTTATATAATTTGAAAATATGACATTTTGTTGTATTTCGAGTCATTCTACATGCAGAAGAGTTTAAAGCATTATGCACGTAATTAGTAAAATGAAGTTTTTCACCAAAGCTTAAAGAAAGATGTACCATACAAGTTAATTTCCCAAATTCTTCTCTATTTTTTGCATCAGAATATTTAAATAAATCTACAGCACTCGTACCTCTACTAGATGATGCGTACCTAGCCATTTGATTTTGCGTCGTATCAATGCCAAGTTCACCCGGAAGATGTTTTTCCATGTGCTTGATCATATTGCCCTATCCACCATAAAATTTATATTGCACCCCACAATAGATGCAAATTACTCGTTGTGTATCATCTTCTAGGCGTTCCAAATGAAAATGAATTTTGGAAATATAAGAGGACCGAGTCTTAACTTCTCTTCTCCGTGATTGTGCACTGACACTAGAGCTGTTCTCTTAGGTTAGCATATTTGACATTATGTTCACAGATGAGCTTACCATTTTTCGTTTGAGAAATTAGGAAGAAAAATAAGAAAATTGAATAATTGCGAATGATAACAAATTAACAACTAATTGAATTGAGATTGAGAATAAGATTATAAGAGAATTGTATTGAATTGAGATTGAGATTAAGAATAAGAGGAATTATAGAAAATGAGAGAGTTGAGAATTTGGTGTGTTGAAATAATGAAAAATGAATCATATTTATAGAGTTTTAGAATTTTTTGATACCAAAAATGCCCATAAATATAACCGTTTTATTACCGTTATTAGGGATTTATTAGTAATTTAGATTTTAATTTTAATTTTTTTAATTTTTCCCTGTGGGTTCCAACAGGAATCGTCGAACCGGTGGAATCATATGGTTCCACCGATTTTGACCAATTCGAGTTGGGGTCGAACCCCAACCGAATCGCTCGCCAACGGTTCCGATTTCAGAATCGGAACCTTCAGGTTCCAACTGGTTCGGTTCCGATTCCAAATCGGAACCGTGGCCGAGTCTATTGACAGGTACTAGTGCTATTATTTTTACTCACCCTTTTCAGGTGTTATAAATTCAACTCATCATTGCACTTTTGAAGGCATCCAAAGTAAAATATGGAAGCCACTTCCAGAAGACGAGTTGAAAACATCTGTCTATTTTGCGATACTAGTGTTGGTGTTAAACCATAATACGTAGCAGAAGCATAGGAATTGGGTCGAGTCTTAGCTGCAAGGAATATGCACTTAGTATATGGCAGTGGCAATCTTGGACTAATGGGGATTGTTTCAAAAGCTATAGAGGAATGTGGCAGTAAAGTCTTGGGAATCATTCCAAAACCTTTGGCGGAGGTGAATCTTATTGGACCATCAAACGGAGAGGAACTAATCGTGCCAAGTATGTCTGAGCGACTGGTGGACATGATTAACCGTGCTGATGCTTTTATTGCTTTGCCAGGTGGCTTGGGCATATTCGAGGAAATTTTTATAGTACTATCTTGGGCGAACTTGAACATATCTCAGAAACCGCTTGGACTGTACAACGTTGATGGATTTTATGATTTTCTTTGCGTGTTTCTTGATGATGCCCGGAGAAATGGGTTCGTGTCAAAACCTGTAAAAGAACTCATCTTCACTGCCATAACTGCCCTAGATTTAATTGAACAAATCTTAGCTTTTGAACCACAAATTGACCCTATTCTTTCCAAGATAAACTGGTCCAATAACGATCGTGGTAAGAGGCATCGGATTAATTTGGATCTTAACCTTTAACTTTTCATTTAGATGTAGAATTTCAGCTAACCAGGTACTATCTTCTAAACTCTTCGTCTACTGTTTAAGACATTGGAGACAATGTCTCATTTAGGTTTGAGGGAGGGGAATAGTTGGCTAGTATTTTATTTTTATTTTGTATGATGTTTTTATTTATTCCAAAATTTTCGAAAAATATAAAAAAAATTGAAAAATTTTACAAAAAAAGTTTGTGTTTTTGTTTTTTTAACTTGATTAAGTAGGTGAAATTGGTGAGAGATAGCTGTGTAAGGAGTTTCCACTCTTGATACGTATCTCAAACATATTTTAGAACAAGTTAATTTTTGTTTATTTCCTTTTGAATTATTTAATTTGTGAATTCTCTATAAAACTGACTAAAATGGATCTTCATATACTTAGTTGACAAGTATTATCAACATGCATGGTAACATACGGACATGAGCTGTAATGGAAAAGTTTGTAATATTCAGTGTTCTAGTTTAATTGGAGGAAGCATCTATAAATGGCAATAGAGTAAAAAAAAATTAAAAAAAAAAGTGAAAAAAAAAGTCTGAGATCCGAGTTATTAAGTCTGTAAGGGTGTCTTAACACCTAGTGCCCTAAAGCCAAATGGTTTGAGAGTAACTGGCCCAAAGCTCGCTACATAGATCGAAGATGTTGCAAAAAATATATATATCTGAAGTTTTAGTAATTAAGTCCGTATGGGTGTCTTAACACCTAGTGCCCTAAAGCCAACTGGTCTGGGAGCCATTGGTTCAAAGCTCGCTACATAGACAGATGATATTGTATATAAATTAAAAAAAAATCAGAAATCATAGAAAAAATAAAAAAAAATTATTTCATTGCTACAAAAAGGTGTGAATTCTGATAAAAACTTTAGGACAAAAATATTACTCTCTTCTCAACTGCACTCGTGACTATTGTGGGCAAAAAGAGTTGATTAATATTTTGTTGGTTGTGTATATGAAGAATGATAAAAATAATCGGAGAATTTACTTATTCGGTAATTTAGAAAGAAAGAAAACAACTACTAACTTGAAGTATAAGTTTCACCTGTTTAGTCACTAACTTCTTTATTCTCTTATCTTTTTGCTTTTGTGTGCATTAGTTTTACTATCTTTTTACTTTTATAAGACGTTTGTGGGTATCATCGCTGTAACCCTCACGAGACTACAACTCGTGTACTAGGGACACCTAGGGGTTTAAAGGCTTGTTGCATATGCTAAATGCAACAGTGATCCATACGAAAGTGGCTTAGTTTAATTTTAATTGTTTCTTGTATTTTATTTTGATATTTTCCTCGAGGACTAGCAAAATGTTAGGTTTGGGGGTGTGATGAGCAGAAAATATATCAATATTTACCGCCCATTTTACCTAATATTTTATTTTATTTCTTGGGTTTGATGAACATTTTGATGTGTTTTATGTGTTTTGTAGATAAATAAAGTATTGGAATTTAATGGAATCAACTCTGGGCTAAAACGATGAAATTCAGAGCAAAAAATGGCGAAAACAGAAATTTACTATACGTGTCACGAAGTGCAGTCCGAAATTTCAATTTTGCACAAGTTTTGTATTTTGGCCATAACGTTTTCATCCAATATTCGATTGAGCTGATTCAAGTTGCAGATTAAAGAAGACACAAATAACTACAACTTTTAAGATTTAAATATTTTCGAATTCTGAAGTTTGGAAGCCCAAAATTGATGAATAAGCTAGTGTATTTTGTGTATTTACTATAGTCATTTTCAAAATGTAAAATAAAATTAATAAAATAAAAAAAGTAAAAATTGTCAAACTTTCACCAAACATGCTTCCATGTTTGGTGTCATGTTTGATGCCATGTTTGGTGGAGTTATTGGTGGAGCAGCAGGAAACCCATTATTAAAACATTACATTCGGTAACCCATTACCATTTTCCTTTACCAAAACGTTACCGTAGGTAACCCACTACAAAAACATTACCTACGGTAACCCATTACAATTTTCGTTTATCATATACCCCTTATAGCAATTATACCAAGTCCACATGAAAGTCATTTCAAACCATTTCCAGTAAAAATTTAAAGCCATGACCCAATACATGTCATTACCCAAATAATTTATGCATTAAACATGATATGAGCGATTTGATGAATATAAACCATATGCACAATGAAACGAAACAATCAACATATATTTTACAATAAATATGTATAATTATACCAAATTTACTCCACTCTAGTCATCGTTCAAACAATCACGGTAAACATATCACCCAATTCAATGCATAAGTCCCGTGATGCAGTTGGAAAATTACTTACCTCTACGAAAATCTCAGATAGTGTACGTAAGTTCGTTAACCTGCTCCTTGTGATTACTATAAACCTCGACGACTCTCAAACCGCTTGATAGTCTCTAATAATACTTCTTGAATGTATTTTTCTACTGCTTTACAGCCTTCAATTGCAAGTTGCATGACACTGTGACGACAGGGCATCTAGTACTATTTTCAACATAATTCAATTCAAGAAGATGAGTGTCATTGAGGTACAATATATGAAGTAGCAGTATCAAACATTGGAATTCTAGCATCTTGAAAGGCTAATGCTGCTGCATTAATCCATGCAGATCTCGTTCCTCCATCTATTTGGAGGACTTGTATAAAATATCTATTTGAGAACAAGGCCCTAAGTGAATCAATCTGCATGCCTCCATACTCTGATGGGGCACGAGTGCTTGGACTCTTTGCATACTTCACAGCTTCCTATGCTGCCTTAATATCCATCTCATTAGACCTCGACGGCCTACAATCACGGGCACAAACATATCCATTCTCATCATCAACGGCATTACCTACACTATGTTAATGAAACAATCTACAAATATAATAATTTTATTGAAACAGAAACTTTATAAACAATATCAGAAACTTATAAACAAAATTACAAACCAAACCAAAGATAGAAACTTACAATTCAAGTAATCAAAATTTATAAATACACTGACTTGAAGATTGAGGCTAGCGTTAATGCTATGTCATATAGCAGAATTTCGCCCCTATCCTTTGTGATGTAGTTCTTTGGATGTCTGCCACCAGGATTCATTAATCTGTAAGTCGAATTTCTGTACTGAAAAATGACCTTTGGCGAATCTACTTAGTGTTCTTTTTTCAAGATCAAAATAACTAATTTGTATGGAAGATTTCTTTATGTTCAGAAAAATTGTCTCTGCTCTCTGTGAAAAATGCTCTGTATATATAGGAAGAGTTGCAAAACGTTTTCCAATTTCTCAAAAGGGTTGTGTTGACCAGACACACCCTTCTCATTCAAATTCAAAATTTTAATTGAGAATTTTTTTTTTAAAAAGTAAGGTATTTAATGAATCCTCATGAGCCCAAGAGCCCCAAGGCCCATCTTTGATTTAATTAAATATATATTAATTAAATCTAATATCAAACTAACAATCCATCAAGCCCAAACCCAAGCCCAACTCTTTCCAATTTAACATAAGTGTTTAAAAACCACTTATAAACTTTCCATCTTCTATATACAGTTTAGATGTGGGACAACACCCACTACTTGATATAAAAACTCTTACAATACCCCACATTTGTATAGAAAATAGTGGCGATACTGTACATAGCATGATCTAGAGAAAACTTCAAATTGATATACATCAGGAGAGGTGTCTTTTGGACTTGAACCTTTCGTAGTAAATACTTATTGGATTTACCGATGAGTTAGTGTGTATATGAGACATTGAACTGTTCATCATATTTTTTAAATATAGGCAATAAGTATTACACATATTCAACTTCGACATCTTTCAATTTAAATGGTTGTGTTCATTTTGGTCCTAAAAAATCCTGGATTCATAAGAGCTTTAGAGAATTTAGCTATTTAATTCTCATAAATGCAACCCCATATTACTCCTATATAGGTGACACAAAATTTTACGAGTATCGTATAATACTAATTTGTCATTAAGAATGATCAATCATTCATCCTTATCGTCATAAACAATATAACTTATCTAATGAGCTGTTTGTTATGCTCTATTACTTGAGTTTCACCTAATTAGTTTTCCACATTGAACCTAGACTTTGATTTACCAAAATGCTAGGTTGGGTTTCCGCTAAGTTACTTCTCATTATGTTGGCTTTAAGCCCATTCCCCTCGATAAATATAACAATTCCTCCTTTGGTATACCCTTTGTTAATTAATCTGTAATATTCTCATTTGATTTTACAAAATCAATGGACATAATGCCAGTTGAAAGCATATGTTTTATAGTGTTATATCTTCGTCTTATGTGCATTGACTTCCCATTATACATATGGCTTTTTGCTCTCCCAATAGCAGCCATGCAGTCACAGTGCACACATATGATCGTCACAGGTTGAGGCCATATTGGAATATCTTCCAAGAAATTCTTCAGCCATTTCGCTTTTTCAGCAGCTTTATCCAAGGCTATGAATTCGGATTCCATTGTTGAATGTGCTATACACGTTTGTTTTTTTGATTTCTATGACACTGCAGCTCCACCAAGTTTAAACACATATCCACTTGTTGCTTTTTCTGTGTCATTTGAAATCCAATTGGCAGCACCATATCCTTCCAAAACTGGTGGATATTTTGTATAGTGTAAACCATACTTCATTGAGTATTTAAGATATCCAATACTCTAACTAAAGCATCCCAATGATTATTTGAAGGATTACTCGTATATCTTGCCAATCTATTCACAGAGTAGGCAATGTCTGGTCTAGTAAAATTCGTGATGTATTGTAACGTCCTAATTATACGATAATATTCTAGTTGTGATACACTGTCCCCAACATTTTTCTTTAATATACTCTTAGGATCAAAATGAGTTTTAGATGGACTACTATCAAAATGTCCAAATTTCCGCAGAATCGCTTCCACGTAGTGTGATTGGCTTAGAATATAACCATCACTACTTCTTTGAATTCGAATTCCTAAGATAACATCAGCTTTTCCCATGTCTTTCATATCAAAGGTCGAATTCAATATTTTCTTCGTGGAGTTTATGACACTTAAATTCGGTCCTATAATGAGCATATCATCAACATATAAACATACAATGACAAATGAATCATTATTCATTTTCTTGATGTAAACACATTTATCACATTCATTGATCTGAAATCCATGTGATAACATTGTATGATCGAATTTCTCATGCCATTGTTTGGGCGCTTGTTTAAGTCCATAAAGTGACTTCACAAGTTTACACATTTTTTTCCTCTTGTCCTTTTGCTACAAACCCTTCAGGTTTTTCATATAAATTTCTTCATCCAACTCACCATTTTGGAATGTATTTTTTACATCTATTCGGTGTATTTCCAAATTATAAATTGTTGCAATCGCTATTAACATCCTTATAGATGTTATTCTCATTACTGGTGAGTATGTGTCAAAGAAATCAAGTCTTTGTTTTTGACGGTATCCTTTAGCTACCAAACGAGCTTTGTATTTATCAATTGTACTATTAGGCTTCAATTTTTTTTTGAAAATCCATTTTTGTAACCAATCAGTTTGCAACCAGATGGTAAGTCTACTAACTCCCACGTATGGTTTTGTAGAATGGATTCTACTTCGCTATTTATTGCTTCCTGACAATAAACAGATTCAGACAAAGTTATGACCTCTTGATATGTTTGAGGTTCAGCTTCAGTGAGAAAGGTTATAAAATCAGGTCCATAATCTTTTACTAGCTTGATTATTTTTCCTCTTCTAGGTTCTAAATCTTTCTCTTGGAGAGTTGATTTATTGGTTCCCAATCCCTGTTTTGAACACCAGATGAAGAGGCAACATCATTCCCATTATCTTGATTACATTCAGGCATTTTTCATTTATTTTTATCAAGTCTATCCTTATAAGGAATATATGCTCAAACCATTCAGCATTATTAGATTCAATAATTGTATTTACTTGGATATCCGAAATTCGATATTTGATTACTAGAAAATGGTATTGTAGGCACTGCATTTTTACATATAAGTCCCTATGATGAGTCTCATATGGAGACACTACCTTTTAAACTGCGGAAGTCGCGAGAAACAGACGTCGGAAGGGTAAAGTTAGAAATTGGTATTTTGTTGGATTTAATTCGGTTGTCTAGCTTCGGTTTGATCGTTGGATCTCTGTTTCAAAGTTTATCTTCAGCCCAAAACCCCATAAGCCACTCATCAAACCATACACCAAGCCTAAATACTCAAGCCTACCAAAAACCAAAAGCCCAAGCCCAAGTAATAACCCACACGCCCATCACTCTCCTAATTAGCCAAAATCACATTTAACACATGCATAAAATCAAGCCAAATCCTTTCCTAAATAAAAAAATCTCATGGATCCCTTTCCTAATCAAAGCCAATCACTATCCTAAATTATAGAGATTCATTCCTTATGAGATACTAATTAGGTGATGTCACCATCGTTGGAAGATCCTTTCCTATTCAAACTAGGATTGTCTCAATTCCTTTGCCTATAAGAAGAGGCCTTCACCCACCTTCACACCCTAGAGCTCATTCACGTCCAAGGCCTCCCAAATTCACTTCCATTGCTGCATACTCCCAAGCCCTAAGCCTTCATTGCTGCAACTCACCAAAAAACACCCATCCATTGCCGCATCCCTCACAAAGAAATACCCCTCCATTGTCACATCAGTCACCACAAAAAAACCCTTCATATTGCCGCATCCAGCACTACCAAAACACCCCTGAAATAGCCCCTCCTTGTGCGCACAAAATCTCTGAAACAACCCCTACTTGTGCGCACACAGCCCTCACCGTACAGCCCTCACCGCACAGCCCATAAATCGCATAAACAGTCCCCGTCACCACCACAAAATAGCCCCGTACTGCAGCCCTTCATCTACCGCAAAATAGCCCACTGCAGCCAAAAAGCCACCAACAAACCATCAAAACCAGTCCCATAATTACCGTAAAAGCAGTAAAAAAATGCACTATTTGAACACCGAAACTGCACCATTTCTTACTGTAAAACACCTCCCTATTTCACCCCTTTAAAATCGCATAAACTAGCAGCAAAACAGCAAGGAAATAGCAGCAAAATGGAGCGAAAATAACAGCCCAAACAGTGAAACAGCGTGGGAAAATGTTGAGTTGGTGAACCGGAGGAGTTGCGAAGCATTAACCCTTCCGACGACCGTGTAACGCACTTCTAAAAGCGACATAAAAGGTTAGACCTGAGGGCACCTTTTTTACTTTTCGTTTTATTTTTATTTATTTTATATTATCGCATGAGAGTCGTTTATTGAGGCATGATGTGAATTTTGGATGAGCGGAATATGTGTCCCATTTTGTGATATATCGGATGGAAACCCATACGTAAATTCCATAGCCAAATCCGAATGGACGGTAGTATGGTTTGTACTCAGGATACAACGCCACGTACCACTTGAGAGACACGTATTTCATTTCATCCAAACTTGTATTTGAGCATGATATAGTTAGTAGAATATTTATTTATTATTTAAGCATGATTTAGCCTAGTTTATTGTTTATTTTCAAAGCATAATTATGTTATTCTATGCATGATATTTTGCTTAATTTATGTTTATGTTTAAATATTATTTGTCTATTTTTGTTTAATGGTTCAACATGCTCGTTGTGTGACATTTTATGTTTGCCGTTTAATGACTTACTTTCCAAGCATGCAAACTTAGATTAGGAGTTACTTTGATGAATGCGAACTAGATCTAAGTTACCTTTGAGCATACATGTTGAGTATATTCGATTAATTTATTGGACAAATCATATAGTTATAAGTGACATAAGTAAGGGACCATCCGAACCCAACGGTTTGAGGTCTTCCCTTGCTAGGGGTGAGTGCGGCCTTAAATCTCATTTTCCCGGTTCACACTGGGTGGCGACTCCATTATTCTCCGGTTTAGTCCCCTGCGGACTACTCTGTAATCCCAACTAGGCCGTGAGCCTAGAATAGGCGTCGCCCAAGTTCTGTGTCCTACAGGTATGCTGCCATATTACTGGCATATCCATAAACACACAATCAATGATTTTAGGTCCAAAGTTTAACTCTTTTAGGCAAGAGAACTGAACCTTTGCTAGGCAACCCCACACTTTTAGGATTTTGTATGCGGTTGGTTTTAGCCTTTTCTTCCATTTCTCATATGGAGATTGATCACTCTTCTTTGGTGGAATTCTGTTTAGATTGTGTTAGCTGTAAGTAACGCTTCACCCCACATATTATATGGTAAACCAGAATTGTTAAGCAGGAATTCATCATATTCTTTAGAGAGTTTTATTTTTTCATTCAGCCACCCCATTCTATTGTGGAGTGTAAGGTGCTGTTGTTTGATGAATTATTCCATTAGAAGCATAAAATTCTGCGAAGGCATTAGATTTATATTCTCCGCCTCTATCAGATCATAATATTTTGATCTTCTTGTCTAACTGATTTTCCACCTCAGCTTTATATGTCTTAAACATATTCAAAGACTCATCTTTGCTATGTATAAAATATACATAACAGTATCTACTACTAACATCTATAAAAAGGGATGTAGTAATTCTTTCCACCACGACTTGGTATTGATTTAAAATCACCCAAATCTATATGAATTAATTCTAACAATTCATTTGATCTCTTAATGACAGATTTATATGACTTGCTAGCAAACTTTGATTTAACACATGTTTCACATTTATGCATATTATCTTTTGTATAATTAGGCAATAAACCAAGATTGACCATTCTATGCATACATTTAAAGTTAATGTGACCAAGTCTAGCATGCCATAATGTAGAAGATTCAAGCAAGTAAACAGAAGCCTTATTTATTTTATTAATAGCATCATCAGCAATTACATTGAGTTTAAAGAGCCCTTTAGTGAGGTAGCCCTTTACTATAAATATTCCCACTTAGTAAGAACAAATTTTTCAGACTCAAATACAAGTTTAAAACACTTCTTGCTTAATACAGGACCAGAAACAAGATTCTTAGTAATTTCAGAGACATGGAGTACATCCATAAGGGCAAGTTATTTCCCAGAAGTGAATTTCGGAACCACTTTCCCTTTTCCGATAATAGTTGCAGCAGTTGCATTGCCCATATATAACTTTTCATCGCCATTGTTAGGAGTGTAGGAACAAATATATTTCTGTTTCACACAAATATATCTTGTTGCACCAGTATCCACCCACCAATCCTTACTATCTGTTAGTAAATTCACTTCAGAAACAACAATACCAAGAAATACTTCCTCAATAATATTCTTGTTTGTTGTTCTTATCATTTGGACCCGGATTTCCTTTCTTGTGGCGGCAGTCTAGTGCTCGGTGTCTAATTTTTCCACACATCTTCCCTTTTACAACAAGAACTTTTTTAGTTTTATCTTTCCCTTTATTGTTCTATTTATTCTTCTGGTTTTGAGGCTTAGGCTTAGGCGCCCCTACACTCTCAATGACATTTGCCTTGGCTTCAAATTATTGAAACATTCAGCCCTTCAGTCTTGCAGTGATCTTCTTACACCCTTATTTTGAGAACCATATCCTCCATTGACATATCAGTCTTTTTATGCTTAAGATGTATCTTGAAATTATTCGAAGTTTGAGGTAATTTCCTCTATCACATATCTGACAACAAAGTGTACCGGTAGAGTCATGCCTTCGGCCGTAAGTTAATGGATAAGAATCTGTAATTCTTCCACTTGGTTGACACAGGTTTTGAATCCACCATTTGGTATTTCAAAAATTCCCAACAATGAACTTCTTTGAAACAGCATCTTCGATCTTATATTTATTTTCCAGGGAATCCCATAGATCCTTGGCAGTCTTATAAGATCTGTAAATATCATTACAAAGAGTCATCAAGACTATTCAGAATATAATTCCTACAGAAAAACTCATTGTGTTTCCATGCATCAATTGCATTGAGTTTTTTTTTGCAGGAATGTTATCTCCCTCTGCCAGAGGGTATTCTTCCTTGACGATATGTGCAAGGTTCAATGTTGTTAAATAAAGAAACACCTTCTGTTGCCATCGTTTCAAATCCAGTCTTTTGAACTTGTCTGGTTTTTCAATATGAGGCTTCACAATATTCACGGATTGTTCTATCGGAAATTTCTGCTATAGATTGTTAATGAAACAATCAACGAATGTAATAATTTTATTGAAACAGAAACTTTATAAACAATATTAGAAACTTATAAACAAAATTAATAACCAAACGAAAGGCAGAAACTTACAATTCAAGTAATCAAAATTTATAAATACACTGACTTGAAGATTGAGGCGAGCATTAATGCTATGTCCTATGGCATAATTTTTCCCCTACCCTTTGTACTGTAGTTCTTTGGACTTCTGCTACCAAGATTCAACAATCTGTAAGTCAAATTTCTGCACTGAAAAACGATCATTGGCGAATCTACTTGGTGTTCTTTTTTCAAGATCAAAATAACTAATTTGTATGGAAGATTTCTTTATGTTCAGAAAAATTGTCTCTGCTCTCTGTGACAACTGCTCTGTATATATAGGAAGAGTTGCAAAATGTTTTCCAATTTCTCAAAAGGATTGTGTTGATCAGACACCACCGTTCTAATTCAAATCTAAAATTTTAATTTAGAAAAATTTTTTAAAAAGTAAGGTATTTAATGAATCCCCAGGAACCCAAGAGCCCCAAGGCCCATCTTTGATTTAATTAAATACATATTAATTAAATCTAATATCAAACTAACAATCCATCAAGCCCAAACCCAAGCCCAACTCTTTCCAATTTAACATAAGTGTTTAAAAACCACTTATAAACTTTCCATCTTCTATATATACATTTTAGATGTGGGATAATACCCACTATTTGATATAAAAACACTTATAATACCCCACATTTGTATAGAAAATAGTGGCGATACTGTACAGAGCATGATCTGGAGAAAACTTCAAATTGATATCCATAAGGAGAGGTGTCTTTTGGACTTGAACCATTCGCAGTAAATACTTATTGGATTTACGAGAGTCAGTGTGTATAGGAGACATTGAACTGTTCATCGTATTTTGTAAATATAGGCAATAAGTATTACACATATTCAATTTCGACATCTTTCGATTCATACGGTTGTATTCATTTTGGTCATGAACAATCCTGGATTCATAAGAGCTTTAGAGAATTTAGCCATTTAATTCTCATTAATGCGACCCCACATTACTTCTATATAGGGGACACAAAAGTTTACGAGTATCGTATAATACTAATTTGTCATTAAGAATGATCAATCATTCATCCTTATCATCGTAAACACCATAACTTATCTTATCATACGAATGAACAGCTTGTTATGCTCTATTACTTGAGTTTCACCCAACTAGTTTTCCACATTGAACCTAGACTTTGATTTACCAAATTACTAGGTTGGGTTTTCGCTAAGTTACTTCTCATTATGCTGGCTTTAAGCTCATTCCCCTCGATAAATATAACACTTCATCCTTTGGTATACCCTTTGTTAATTGATCTGTAATATTCTCCTTTGATTTGTTGATCTGTAATATTCTCCTTTGATTTTACAAAATCAATGGAAATAATGCCAGTCGAAAGCATATTCTCCTTTGTACCACCAGCTCGGGGCTGGATTCGTTCTGCTGAGGCTTCGTGGTTTATTCGGCTCGGGGCTGGATTCATTCCACCGAGGCCTTATTGTACCACCAACTCGGGGCTGGATTTGTTCCGCCGATGTCTCATTATACCACTAGCTCGGGGCTGGATTCGTTTCACCGAGGCTTCGTGGTTGGTTCGACTCGGGGCTGGATCGTTCCGCTGAGGCTCATTATACCACCAGCTCGGGGCTAGATTCATTTTGCTGAGGCTTTGTGGCTTATTCGGCTTGGGGCTGGATTCATTCCGCCGAGGCTTCGTTGTCGGTTCGGCTTGGGGCTGGATTCGTTCCGTCGAGGCCTCGTTGTACCACCAGCTCGGGGTCGGGTATGTCCTACCGAGTCCATCCTTTGGTCTGGGGACGGGATATTCCCCCAGAGCCAAGTGTTTCTCTCAGCTTGGAGTCGGGTTACGTACTATCGAGTCCATTCTTTGGTCTGGGAACATGACATTCCCCTAGAGCCAAGTGTTTCTTTCAGCTCGGGGTCGGGTTACATCCCACCGAGTTCGTTCTTTGTTCTGGGGATGGGACATTCCCCTAGATCCAAGTGTTTCTCTCAGCTCGGGGTCGGGTTATGTCCCACCGAGTCCGTTCTTTGGTCTGGGGATGGGACATTCCCTCAGATCCAAGTGTTTCTCTCAGCTCGGGGTCGGGTTACGTCCCATCGAGTCCATCTTTTGGTCTGGACACGGGACATTCCCCAGAGCCAAGTGTTTCTTTCAGCTCGGGGTCGGGTTACATCCTACCGAGTCCATTCTTTGGTCTGGGGATGAGACATTCCCCGATAGCCAAGTGTTTCTCTCAGCTCATGGTTGGGATGTCCTACTGAGTCAGCCGCTTTAGTTGGCCAGACCTCGAGTGAAATTTGCTGAAGCACAATTGGAGCAAATTACGAAAGGAAGAAGAAAAGTATGAACATGCATTGATAAAAGATAATTGTGAGTAGTTATAACAAAAATAAATATATATTGTTCAAAGTTTACATGGGGCCCCGGTTGGGTTACCCTCTTACGGATCAGCCCGTGTAGGGGCAATGGGCTCTTCTTCGATAGGTTCAGGCAGTGGATGGCGGGGCTCAGCCTCAGGATGAGGGGCAACGGCTTCCATATTGGCGGCCTGTGAAGCCTCGGCATTTGCAGCTACAGGTGCAGGATCTTCGGGTCGGCTTTCCTCAGAATCTGGAGACGTGAGGATCACTAAAATAGGGACGGGGTCCAACGCATCTTCAGGAGAATGGGGCAGTCATTTTTGAAACTCCTCTTGTGAGAGTTCCCCTTTGTAGAAGTGGATGGCCGCATGAATAGGCCTCATATTAGGGTTGAGCAACACTATTGGAATTATCTCGGCACAATCACCGACCCCTTCAAGTCTGATTGCATCCTTGTTGGCCTCCAATTCGGCTTCTTTCTTCGTGAACTCCTTGTACACCCGAGCCAACTCTTCATTTTTGGCCCTCAACTTGGACTCTGCATTGCACACTTCCACTCTTAGGGCCCTGTTGTCGGCCTGGGCAGCCTCCAAGTCCTTCTTGGCGACCTGAGCATTCTTCATTTCAGTAGAGGTAGCGGTTCTAAGAGCCTTGTTTGTTGAATGTGTTTCGATTGTGGCCAGCTTCAGATTCCTAAAGGTTTCATCTTTATTGGCTAGCTCGGCCTCCAGATTCCTAATGGTTTCATCTTTATTGGCTAGCCCGACCTCCATCTCGGTCAGCCGATTTTGAGGGCATGATTTTGGAAAGCCTTAGCCTATAATTTATTCAGTTAAAAAGAAATTACTTCATGAATAAGTTGAGTTATAATTTGACTGAATTACTTAATGAACACACAAGTATTGAGTCTATTTTTGTGGAGAAGAAAGGAGAAGAAAATGTTGCTAAACATTCTACCTCTAACTCTTCTTTCAAGAAGAGAAAGACAAATAAGAATAAAGGTAAGAGTTCAGGAACTGTGAAAATAGCATGGAACAACAGCAAAAAGAACAAGCCAAACAATAGTAAATGAAATAAGAATGGCTCCACCCAGAAAAAGCCAAAAGGAAAATGTTTCTATTGTGGAATTGATGGGCATTGGAAGAGAAACTGCAAGCAGTATCTCGAAGAGCTGATACAGAAGAAGAAAGGTAAATCGGATTTCCTTGTTACTGAATCTTGTTTAGTTGAAAATGATTTATCACAGTGAATAATTGATTCTGGGGCAACTAATCATATTTGTTGTTTCTTACAGAAGCTTGATTCATACACAAGACTTGCTGATGAGGACTTTACTTTCAGAGTTGGGAATGACGTTTTAGTTTCAGCATCGTTGGATAAATAAAAATTTATATTGAGAATAATAAATTTTTATTTTTGAACATTTAATAAGAGTTTGGAACTCTAAATTAAAGCTTAGAGTTATGACTACCATTCTAGAATCACTTGACCACTTTGGGTGACATAGAATTTTTCATGAGACATTTCTTATCTGGATGCTATTTTGGGTTGTAATTTGATTCAAAAAATATGCATATATATATATATATATGTTTATTTTATAATAAATGTTGTAGTTAATTTTGAAATTAAAAGTATTTTGGGTATTTTTAAAGTATTTTAATGTTGTTTTTTAGAAAACAAAATAAAAAAGGGTCTTGTACTGCTCTCGGCCAAATTGGCAGAAAACAAGGCGCTACAGCACAATATTTTAGCGCTACAGCACCACGCATGCTGCACAGCAGCATGCGTTGTGTCATGCTCCTAGTTTAAGGCTATGATGTTCATGCTAAGCTTGGAGCTGTAATTATGTCTGCCCCATACGAAGCATATATACGAAACTGTTACTTCTATTATATGTGCAGCTATCGGGATAATATAACTAGGTCATAGTTATCCGATTATAGAGACTAGTTACCAGAGATAAGAATATTTCTGGAGAATTGGGTAGGCATGGCGCTTTACTAGAAGCCAACGTTCAGTTACTTTGTAAAGGAGCTAACATTTCAGGACTGTAGGACAGAGAAACTGGACGACGCATGCTGTTCCTGGCTCACGGCCCGGTTGGGAGTACGGAGTAGCCCGCGAGGGGATTAAACCGGGGAATAATGGAGTCGCCACCCTGTGTGAACCAGGAAAATAATTTAAGGCCGCACTCACCCCTCGCAAGGGAAGACCTCAAACCGTTGGATTCGGAATGGTCCCTTACTTATGTCACTTGTAATGAACGAATTTGTACAATAATTTAACCATGTCTACACAACATACATATTGACCAAAGTAACCTAAATTCTGATAAGGCCTAAATCTAAGTTCGCATGCTTCAAAAGTAAATTCTTATAACGGCAAGCATACAATATCACACAATGAACATGCTGAGTTATCAAACACGAAAACTAAATAACAACCTAGGCATAAAAGTAGATTAAATTCCTATTATGAAAGAAAATAACTATAACATGCATAGGGAAATAACATACTAACGACCTAATCATGCTTAAGTAATAAATAACATACTGGGCCTAATCATGCTCGAATACAAGGTTGGGTGAAACGAAATACGTATGTCTCTCGAGTGGTACGGGGCATTGTATCCTGAGTGCAAACCGCAATACCATCCATTCGGATTCAGCTACGGAATTTATGTCCGGGTTTCCATCCAATATACCGCAAGAGAAAACACATATACCGTTCATCAGAAAATCATATCATGCCCCAATCCATAATACTCATGCGAAATAAAATAACTAAAAGTAAATGATAATAAATAAAAGGGATTCCCTCAGGTCTAACCTTTTTAGTTGCTTTCCGGTAGTGCATTTCACGGTGCCAGAAGGGTTATGGTTCCACTATTTTTACTGGTCCAATGTTTCTTCTATTTTCACGGGTTCGTTATTTTTGCTGTTTTCATTGGTTCACTGTTTTCATTGTTTCTGCCGTTTTTGTTCGTTTTCACCCGCGGTTTCAGCCCACTGTTTTCTCTATTTCTCTCATTATTTCTGCCCGCTGTTTTCTCTATTTTTCTCACTGTTTTCACACAAATTTTCTCTATTTTCACCACAGTTTTCTATATTTTTAGGGCCAGTCTCGGGGCAATTTCTGGGACAGTTTTCAAGCGTGTAAGAGGGAATTTTTTGTTCTCAGTTTTGGCTACGTGGCTTGGAGGCAGTTTGGGGGGTGTTAGGGTCACAGTTTCAGGGAAGTTTTCATGTGGGTTTTGGGGCTATATGCATGGGACTTATTACAAGTGCATGAGGGCTGTTACGTGACGGTAATAGTGCGAATGATAGTGGCTGGTTTAGGTGGTTATTTTGGCATGATGGTGGCTAATTTGCACGGCTGGTCAAGGTGGCTTTTTGGTTTCAACCGAGAATGAAGGGGCTGTGTGTTATGAGTGATGCTACGTGAAGGTATGAGGCATTAGGGTTCATTGTTTCTGGTTTGTCACTTGACGTGTGCATGGTTTGTGCGTGGTGCATGGAGTCTGGCAGATCTGCGTGTAAGGGTTTATCACCAAGAGTGGCTGGTTTAGTTTGATTTGTGCATGACTCTCGGTTGGAGCTGTTTGAAGGCTAAGGAATTGTGGTGTTCAAGAGAGGGAGTTGCGTGAAAGCTGTGAATGAGCCTTTTCTTGTGGAGGGGCTGTGGTGGTTTCAAGAGGCAGTAGGGTCTTTCGGCGTGAAAATGAGAGGAGGGCCAGAGAGTGATGGTCGTGTGAGGTGCAGTGTTGCCGAGAGTGAGGTAGTGAGGGGTTTGTGTGTGTATGGGGCAGTTTCGTGAGCTGTTACTAACGTATGAGTGAGGGCCAGTGGGCGTGATCTGTCGAATCGGTGAATGTGCATGGCAATGTGGCTTAGGGGCTGCTCGGTGATTTGGCTATTTAGTGGGAGGGAGACGTGAAGTGGCTGGTCAGTGGCGTCAAGAAGGAAGGCTGAATGGGGCAGTTTACGTGAGCTGAGCGTGAAGAAGGCTTATTTACCGTGAAGTCTAGGGGTTGTTTGCATGTTTGTTGTGAGGGTTCTTTGAGAGGGAATGAGACGCAAGGTGATGAGAGGGCTGAGCAAGTTGGCAGTGTGTGAAGGGCTCATTTGTGTAGGAGGTAGTCGTGAGGCGTTAATGAGAGCTTGAGTGTGAAGGATGATGAGTGGTAATTATATCACTATTTCCCACTCATTTAACCTGATATTTTGTATAGTTTCTCGAGTTTTATGAACGTTTTGATGTGTTTTTGTTTAGTTTGCAGATAAAAATAATATTTTGACTTAATAGAATCAACTCGGGGCTAAAACGATGAAATTCGGATGAAAAAATATCAAAAACGAAATTCTTCTATACGCATCACGAAGTGTAGTCAAAATTTCCAGTTTTGCGCAATGTTCATATTATGGCTATAACGTTTTCGTCCGATGTCCGATTGAGCTAATTCAAGTTGCAGATTAAAGAAGACTCGAAGATCTACAATTTTGAAAGCCAAAATATTTTCGAATTCGGAAGTTTGGAAGGCAGAAATTGATGAACAATACAGTATATTTTGTGTATCTACTATTGTCATTTACAAAATATAAAATAAAATAAAAAAATAAAAAAATAAAAATTGTCAAACTTCCACCAAACATGCTTGCATGTTTGGTGCCATATTTGATGCCATGTTTGGTGCCATGTTTGGTGCCATGTTTGATGCCATGTCTTGTGGCATGTTTGGTGGAGCAATTCGTGGAGCAATCGGTGGAGAAATTGGTGGAAGCTCTTAGGTTTTTCTATAAATACCAAGCCATTTCATTTGTAATTCTCATGCTTTCCTTAGGTTTTTGTAAGGAATTTAAGGATTGCATCTAGTTATATTTATTTTAAGTATTTATTTATGTATTTTATAATAGTTTCTTTCATAGCAGTAGTTCTCTTCTTCTACTACCCCTTCTTTAATGTTTAGTAGTTAATTTTCCGCTGGGGGAAGGGTGAAGCTTTTATAATTTTAATTTAGATTAATCTCCCTTAATTATAATATAAAATTTATTATTCACATTAAAAAAGGATTACCGCCTTAATAGCTGGTTTTATTTATTTTGCATAAAGTGGCACCGCCTATATGGCTGGTTTTTAGGTGACAGATAATTACCGCCTATATGGCTGGTTTATGTTTAAATAGTATTACCGCCTTAATGGCAGGTTGGACTTCATTTAAATCTGATTTAATAAGGAATACCACCTATATGGTCGGTTGGGCTAATCACCGTTAAATTCTATATTATACTATGGGAGATTTCTAAATTATAAATAGTAAAAGTGGATCCCCTAACCCCAGCATTTTATTTTTATTCTAGGGAAGTGATGACACACAATACACACACTTAATAATTGATTTTCTTCTTATGGGTAGTTCTTTAGTTTGTTTATTGAGTCTTAAGCTTAATGCATCTTGTTAACTGGCCATTAATAAGATTGATGGGGTAAATCTAAAATGAACTAGACATAGGGATTTTAGGTTTCAGCCTTAGACTTAATAACTCACGATCTTCCTTGATGATAGATAACCCTTTAATAGATTTCCTTATAGGATAGACATATACCTGTCGGGCGTGGGTAGCCATAATTGGAACTTGGTCTTAATGAATCCAGGTAATGTGGTTGACATAGGAATATGGTTCAATTGGGTTATACTGGGTATTTGCGTCTGACCATCGGAGAGAGGCTTTTGCATATTTTCGTGTTCCAGGTTAGCAAACTAAATTATACACATAAGTGAGGGAATCGATTCATCTTCTTAACAGTATTGTGTGGAGTCACGACCCTAGATCCTTTGAGTCTTTTCCTTATTTTCCTTAGTATTTTCTTTTGAGTCTTTTGTAATTTTCTTTTGTATTTTCTTTTGTTTTTTTATTTTAATTAAAGCAATTCCACATTCAATCAACCAAAGCAATCAATTCCATTCTCCCTATAATTAATACTTGTAAATAAATAGATTCAATAATTAATAACAACAGTAGGAATTAAGTCCTCGTGGGATCGATATTTTTATACTACTTGAACGATACGTGCGCTTGAGTTATACGCGTGTGATTACGCACCGGTCAAGTTTTTGGCGCCGTTGCCGGGGACTTATATTTCTTGAGTTATTAATTTTGAAGCTATCTAATTTACTTGTATCTAATTTTCTTATTTTATTTGTAATTTTTATTTCTTTCTTCTATTTTCAGGTGGTTGAAAAATGGAACACTATTGGGAGATTGAGAGATTACGAGCCTTACAAGAAGATACAACCCCACATCTGGGAGCAACAGTCCGATTTTCTGAGGCCTGTTGTACACCCAATGACTATCACTGGATGCCAGAACCAAACAATACTACATTTGCTCAACAGAACTCAATGTGGAGATGTGACATATGTAATGGTAACCACCCAGTGATTATTGCGAATACAACTACAATTCAGGGTGGCAGAACTATCAGAATCCTTCATGGTATGGAGCCATCACATTTCACAGAGCCACATTTTCAATCTTATCCACCATCTACCTTTGATCTTTACCAACAACCAGAACCATCAGAGGAAGAATCATTGGTTGACATGCTCAAAGATTGGTTCGAGAAATGAGACAAAAAGTTGGATGAAATGCTTGAAACATATCAGAACCAACTTGAAAGTATTCAGAGACAATCAGAATCTATTCAGAGGATGACAGATCAAATGAGACAATTAACAGAAAATCAGAGCTGCATACCTCAAGAACCATTCTCAGTTGACACTGACGAAGTCTTCGAGTACCAATCGGATAATGTTGACATGTTAGAAGATGAGGAGGCTGAGCAGTGTCAACAACCAGAGGTATCAGTTCAGGAGCCCAAACCAGCAAAGTCTCTTTTGACTTTTATTACTCAGATTCTGACGAGGATGAAGCTGAGTTGTTTGTACCAACTGCATCAACAAATGAGGATGGAATTATGTATCCTCAAAATGAAGATCTTGGAGATTGCATTGCAATGATGTTTGAGGAAGAATTACCAATCGCAGATGATAAAAATGTACAAACAGAGACATCGTTACATTCTCCGGTTGAAGATCTTGGAGATTGTTTTGCAATGAGTTTGAAGAAGATTACCCGAGCCATCATTTCACATGTTAGAGGATGAAGACCTAATGTCAGGCACATCTTTTCATCATCCTCAGGTGGAGCAAGAAGCAGGGTAAATGGAGGAGAAAATGTCTACATTATCGAAGATCTAGAGCATTCAGGAGAAATATCACTGTGTTGGGGAGTACAATTTAGAGAAATCACCCAGAAACTTGACAGAATGGAACTTCGATTCCAAGTCAAGCACCATACGAGACCTCCTAATTTTCTTTCTTTATTTGCAGGAACCACTGGAGCGACAGAGTTTAAAAAGGTGGCACAAGCAATAAATGGAACAAAAATTTTTCTACTACCTTACCGTTGGAAGAGACCCTTCAAAAGCAATGCACATGGGATTTTCTTTAATCAGACATCCAAAACGACGCTGAAACCTCCTTGAGAAATAGATTTCAGTCACGTCTAGCTGAAGACAAAAAATTTAGCGCTAGCTGGGAGGCAACCCATGCAATTTATTGTCATTTCTGTTTTCATATTTTGTGTATACATGTTGTAGACTTTTTAATTTTGAGTGTTATTTTTGTAGGTAAAAGCACAAAATGAGCATTTTTAAGACAGAAGGAATGGTGTTTGAAGATCACAAAGATGAAAGATAAATCATGAGTGATGGCTGAGTAAGGAATGCAATTCTTGAGACGCATCCTCATGGATTTATACTAGCGAGTGGCGTATTGAGTACACAATTTCGTTGCCTTAATTATTGATTTGATTTGCTTTTCTTGTGTATTTTTCTTTATTTTCGCCGACAAGATTTATACTTTTTGATTTTTCATGATTTATTTTAACGTTCATCTAATAATTGTCATTTGGCAGATACTAGTGCAATTATCACTCACCCTTTTCAGGTCTATAAATTCAACAATTCATTTTTCTCTTCAACACATTCAGAGATACACATTCAAATAAGAGAGAGAAAATGGAAGCAACATCACAGCAGAGATTCAAGAGAATTTGCATTTTCTGTGGATCCAATTCTGGTAACAAACCAGAATTCATCGAGGCTGCGAAAGAATTGGGACGAGTCACAGCTGAAAAGAATATGCACCTGGTATATGGCGGTGGCAATCTTGGATTGATGGGAAGCATTTCAAAAGCCGTTCAGGAAGGTGGCAGTCATGTTTTGGGAATCATTCCAAAACCTTTGGCGGACGAGCACTTAATTGGACAAACAAACGGAGATGAGCGTATTGTATCGAGTATGTCTGAACAGCTCCGTGAAATGGTCAATACTGCTGACGCTTTCATTGTGTTACCAGGAGGGCTCGGAACATTTGAAGAAATATTCACTGTAGCATCATGGGCGCACTTGAATATTCATCGGAAGCCCATTGGTTTACTTAATATTGAACATTTCTTCGACTTTCTGTTTATATTTCTTGCGGAAGCCAAAAGACACGAGTTTGTCACCAAATCCGTACAAGATACTTCCCTGACTGCGACAAAAGCCGATGAATTGATAGACCAAATCCTTGCCTTTGAACCAAAAGTCGACCCCATTCTCTCCAAGTTGGACTGGTCAGACAACGATCGTGGTAAGAAGCGAAAATGGACATAGATCTTAATAGGTGAATTTTTGATTTTCATCTAACCAGGTACTACCTTCTAAACTCTTCTTTATTGTTTAAGACATTGGGGACAATGTCTCATTTAGTTTGGGGGAGGGTTTAGTTGAGTAGTATCTTGTTTTTAGTTTTTGTGTTGTTTTTATTTTTTGTTCAAAATTTTTCAAAAAATACAAAAAATTGAAAATTTTTCAAAAATTACAAAAATATTTTTGTGTTTTTGTGTTTTTATTTTGACTAAAAAGGTAAAACATTTTCGAAATAAGTTAATTTTTGTTTATTTCCTTTTAAATTATTAATTTGTAGATTCTCAAAAATGGACTAAAATGGATCTTCATATGCTTAGTTGGCAGATATTATCAATATGCATAGTAACATACGGACATGAGGCGTATTTGAAAAGTTTGTAATATTCCGTGCTCTAGTTTAATTGGAGGAAACATCTCTAAATATCAATGGAGTAAAAAAAAAAATTTTGATGTTCAAAAATAAGCATCTAAGATCCGGGTTATTAAGTCTGTAAGGGTGTTTTAACACCTAGTGCCCTAAAACCAACTGGTTTGGGAGTCACTGGCCCAAAGCTCGCTACATGGATCAAAGATGCTACAAAAAAATATATTTTTATCTGAAGTCTGAGTAATTAAGTCAGTAGGGGTGTCTTAACACCTGGTGCCCTAAAGCCAACTGGTTTGGGAGCCACCGACCCAAAGCTCGCTACATAGACGGAAGATATTGTATATAAATAAAAAGTCAAAATCGAAAAAACCAAAAAAAATCAGAAAAATCAGAAAAATTTATTCCATTGCTACAAAAGGTGTGAAATCTGATAGAACTTTAGGACAAAAATATTACTCTCTTATCAATTACACTTGTGACTGTTGTGGGCAAAAATGATTGATTAATATTTTGTTGGCTGTGTATATGGAGAATGGTAAAAATAATCGGAGAATTTACTTATTCGGTAATTTAGAATGAAATAAAACAACTAGTAACTTGGAGTAGAAGTTTCACCTGATTAGTCACTAACTTCTTTATTCTCTTTTCTCTTGTCTTTTGTGGGTATCATTGCTGTAAACCCTCACGAGACTACAACTCGTCCACTAGGGACACCTAGGGGTTTAAAGGCTTGTTGCATACGCTAAATGCAACCGTGATCCCTACGAAAGTGGCTTAGTTAATTTCATTTTTATGTTATTTTATTTTGTGTTTTGCTTGAGGACTAGCAAAATGTTAGGTTTGGGGGTGTGATGAGTGGTAATTATATCACTATTTCCCACTCATTTAACCTGATATTCTGTATAGTTTCTCGAGTTTTATGAAGATTTTGATGTGTTTTTGTTTAGTTTGCAGATAAAAAAATAATATTTGACTTAATAGAATCAACTTGGGGCTAAAACGATGAAATCCGGATGAAAAAATATCAAAAACGAAATTCTTCTATACGCATCACGAAGTGCAGTCAAAATTTCCAATTTTGCGCAATGTTCATATTGTGGCTATAACGTTTTCGTCCGATCTCCGATTGAGCTGATTCAAGTTGCAGATTAAAGAAGACTCGAAGATATACAATTTTGAAAGCCAAAATATTTTCGAATTCGGAAGTTTGGAAGGCCGAAATTGATGAACAATAAAGTATATTTTGTGTATCTACTATTGTCATTTACAAAATATAAAATAAAATTAATAAAATAAAAAAAAAAAATTGTCAAACTTCCACCAAACATGCTTGCATGTTTGGTGCCATGTTTGATGCCATGTTTGGTGCCATGTTTGGTGCCATGTTTGGTGCCAGTTTTTGATGCCATGTCTTGTGGCATGTTTGGTGGAGCAATTCGTGGAGCAATCGGTGGAGAAATTGGTGAAAGCCTTTAGGTTTTTTCTATAAATACCAAGCCATTTCATTTGTAATTCTCATGCTTTCCTTAGGTTTTTGTAAGGAATTTAAGGATTGCATCTAGTTTATATTTATTTTAAGTATTTAATTTATGTATTTTCAGTAATAGCAGTAGTTCCTCTTCTTCTACTCCCTTCTTTAATGTTTAGTAGTTAATTTTCCGCTGGGGGAAGGGTGAAGCTTTTATAATTTTAATTTAGATTAATCTCCCTTAATTATAGTATAAAATTTATTATTCACATTAAAAAGGAATTACCTTACCCCGCCTTAATGGCTGGTTTTATTTATTTTGCATAAAGTGGCACCGCCTATATGGCTGGTTTATGTTTAAATAGTATTACCCCCGCCTTAATGGCAGGTTGGACTTCATTTAAATCTGATTTAATAAGGAATACCACCTATATGGTCGGTTGGGCTAATCACCGTTAAATTCTATATTATACTATGGGAGATTCTAAATTATAAATAGTAAAAGTGGATCCCCTAACCCCAGCATTTTATTTTTATTCTAGGGAAGTGATGACACACAATACACACACTTAATAATTGATTTTCTTCTTATGGGTAGTTCTTTAGTTTGTTTATTGAGTCTTAAGCTTAATGCATCTTGTTAACTGGCCATTAATAAGATTGATGGGGTAATCTAAAATGAACTAGACATAGGGATTTTAGGTTTCAGCCTTAGACTTAATAACTCACGATCTTCCTTGAGGATAGATAACCCTTTAATAGATTTCCTTACAGGATAGACATATACCTGTCGGGCGTGGGTAGCCATAATTGGAACTTGGTCTTAATGAATCCAGGTAATGTGGTTGACATAGGAATATGGTTCAATTGGGTTATACTGGGTATTTGCGTCTGACCATCGGAAGAGGCTTTTGCATATTTTCGTGTTCCAGGTTAGCAAACTAAATTAATACACATAAGTGAGGGAATCGATTCATCTTCTTAACAGTATTGTGTGGAGTCACGACCCTAGATCCTTTGAGTCTTTTCCTTATTTTCCTTAGTATTTTCTTTTGAGTCTTTTGTAATTTTCTTTTGTATTTTCTTTTGTTTATTTTATTTTAATTAAAGCAATTCAACATTCAACCAACCAAAGCAATCAATTCCATTCTCCCTATAATTAGATACTTGTAAATAAATAGATTCAATAATTAATAACAACAGTAGGAATTAAGTCCTCGTGGGATCGATATTTTTATACTACTTGGACGATACGTGCGCTTGCGTTATACGCGTGTGATTACGCACCGGTCAAAGGGCGCAAGGGATTATGTCTGTTTTGTGGAGAGGGTGTCGCTAGTTGGTTTAGAGAGAGAGCAGAGCCTGCGATTTGTGTGTTTCGGTTCAGCTTGGCAGTGGATGGATGTCTATGAAGGGGTGATCCTTTTTTCTTTGATGTTTTCATCGGCTCCTCTGTCAAGGCTCCAAGGCCCGTCGACTTGAAGGTTGTGTGTGAAAGCTCCAAGGACCGTCCATCCCCCCTCAATGGCGTGAGTTGGAGGGCTTTTAAGAGGGCTGCTCGGTCAGGGATCTAAATGGCGTGAGTATGGGTTGACCTGGAGAGTGCATGGGTTGTTACATGGAGGGGTATGGGTGACATGGGTGTTTGTTTGCTATTTGGTGTTTGTTTTCTAGTGTTTGTTTTGGTGAGATGCATGAATGGTATCATTTTGTCATGGATAGTGGTTGCATGGCTTTATTCACGTGGGTATAGGCGGCTTTGTTGGGGTTTTTGTATTTTATGTTTGGTGAGGCTAGTAGGTGTTGATTAGTTTATTGTTTTGTTGGTTTGTGTTTGGTCTTTTTTTGGTAGGTGAATAGAGGGTCGGAATTTGATTGGTGACTTTGTAAGGGTGTAGTGGTTTGCTTCTTGTTATTCACGTGGGGATGGGGGTTCATGGGTATTATTTGGGTTTTTTGTGTTTTATTGAGAGGTGAAAGTTTGGTTTGTGAAGGGATTGTGTGGAATTAGCGTGAGGTGTGGGGTATTTTTATATTTGGGCCGAGGATAAATTCAAAATTGAGACCGGACGAGCGAATCCAAAGCTAAATGAGCTAACCAAATCCAACAAAAATGTCAATTCTTGACCCTTCCCTTTCGACGACCACTTTCCGTGACTTCCGCAACTAAAAAGGTGGTGCCTCCATTCGAGGCTCATCATCGGGTTTCACATGCAAAAATGCAATGCCTAAAGTCACCCCCACTTTGATGGGACTTGTACAGTGTGTGACAATGACAATCCTATCAAAGTCTATGCAATGCATTTTTACTTACCTGGCTCGTCAGCTGCCACCTAACTTATCTGCTGCCTCGAACTGAGTTGATGCTGCAGTGGACCTCGATCCTGGGACGCATCCCAATATCTGCAACTGACAACGGGGGCCTCAACCCTGGGACGCATCCCAATACCGTTGATAATGTGGGCCACGCCCTCAAGCTGATGATGTAGTGGGCCCTCAACCCTTGGACGCATCCCGGAACTACAACTGATGATGTAGTGGGCCCTCGGCCCTGGGACGCATCCTGAAACTGCAACTGACAACATGGGCACCTCGACCTTAGGACGCATCCCAAAATCACTGACAATGTGGGCCTCGTCCTCATACTAATGATGTAGTGGGCCCTCGACCCTGTGATGCATCCCGAAACTACAACTGATGATGCAGTGGGCCCTCGGCCCTGGGACGCATCCCAAAACTGCAACTGACAACATGGGCACCTCGACCCTGGGACGCATACCAAAACTGCTGGTATGGGCCTTGGCCTTAGCATTCATTCCTCGATTCATTCTAAAACTCTAATGACGTGGGCCTCAGCCCTAGGATTCATTCCCGGATTCATTCCAAAATTCTACTGACGTGGGCCTTGACCCTAGGATTTATTCCCGGATTAATTCCAAAATTCGACTGACATGGGCCTCGACCCTGGGATTCATTCCCGGATTCATTCCTGAAACTGGATCTGATGCGGGGCTCGCCCCCAGAGTGCCATACCCGGCAAAACTGATACTGAAGCTGATGCGGGGCTCGCCCCCAGAGTGCCATACTTGGAAAAACTGATAATGATGATGATGATTTCTCTCAACATTTTGCACTGTCTCTCATGAGATAATCCTGATAGCTAGACATATTTTCGTCCTCAACAAATGCTTTGCGTCGAAATCCGAGAACCTTCAAAGTACTCGATATACTCAACTCTGATTGTTTGAATGGGTGATCTGAACTACACTCCCAGTGTGTGTGTGTGCCAAGGCTCTTTCGCAGCTTCATCCTTAAGTACGCCAACTCGATGATTTCATCTCGGAGAATCGGATCGGTGGGTCTAACCAACCTTGATGCTTAATCACATTCTATGATTACTTCAGCATACTCAACATGATATGGTTTTCTTCATTTTGCTCTTGTCTCATTCTTTTCATTTTTGAATTTTTTCTTTTTCTTTTTTTTTTTCTTTTTCTTTTTTTCTTCTTTTTCTCTCTTTTCTTTTTCTCTTTGACACACCTATCCTTTAAGGTAGTATTTCTCCTCATAGTGGTCCTAATACTCGCTCATGGATAGCTTCACGCTTATCGGTTATAGGCGGTCTATTTTTTTCTTTTTCTTTTCAGAGAATTTTTCTCGGTTTTCAACCATATCATATATCGTATCATAAATAAACCAGGGTGGATATCCAGGCAAACGGTCATTCACTGATCCACCATCTCTCCAACTAGTCATTTTGCCAACCACTCAGGCTTCTACTGCTGAGATCCCGTAATCAAGTGCTCATGAGTCTAGCTGAGATCAATCCATTCAGAATACCGGATGAGAGCACGTCTCGCACTTATCGTTTCTAGAGTTTCTCATTACAGCGAACAATGTCATCGCCGGACATATGTCTAACTATCAAAGATTTCTCTCTCTCTCTCTCTTATTTTTTCTTTTTTTTTTCATCCCACAGAATTCTTCCGTTCAAGTACTGATAATGTGGGCTTCGCCCCCTGAGATCTATTCCTGAAACTCATGCTGATATGGGCCTCGACCCTGGGATTCCTCCCCGAAACTGATTCATTCCTGAAACTGATAATGATTCATTCTTGAAACTGACACTGATTCATTCTTGAAACTGTATTGTTGCCATTTCTGATTGGCTCATTTTTGCTGCTTTCTTTTTTTTTTCCCGAAACATGTGAATACAAAATAAAACAAACATAAAAAGAGTGCAAAAATATGTTACGTGTATGCATGCATGCATGAGTTTCCTATCTCGTCGGGTTAGATCTTCCGCCAATTCCTTTGATGACCATTCTTCTCTCCCTCAGGTAAAGTACTGCTTCAATCTATCCACATTGATCAGCTTAGCGAACTCGTTTGCTTCCAAGTCTGACAGTCTCACTGCCCCATTTCCCGATTTCTGAATGGCTATACTGTCTTTTCTATTCGATTCTTTTGAGGATTCCCTGTGTTCTAAACATTACTGAGCATCATAGTACCAAGGTTGAATGCTTTTGTCAAATACACTCATGTTGCAAGTTGAGAAACTCAAGCAAGTAAGCGAAATGAACTTCTTTATTATCATTAAGAAAAATGTTTGAACGAATAGACAGAATCAATGTCTTTATGAATGCTGGATCATAATTGAATAAGATCAGGGAAACAAGCATCCCCATAAATTACAACTTTATCTTCCCTTGCATTCTTACTTCTTTCGACCATCAATTTCTCCAGGTACAGTAGTTCTTCTTCCCATTCACTTCCCTTTTTTGTAACCTCATTCTCTTCACTGTCCACGGAGTTTTCCCAGAAATCCCCTCTCTGCTCTATTTCACATTTGCCATTGTTGCCCCATATCCCCATGCGAGAATTTTGGTGGTTGTGGGTTTGAAGGACACGGCTGTTGGGTAGGTCAGAATTGGTCATATAGGTGGGTCGCGGGACGAAGTGGTAGTTTGGTAGAGGATTTCTGTGTGTGTCGGGTTGCTCTTTTTCAGGGTTGGGTATTTTATGAGCATCAATGAGATTTTGGATTTCATGCCTAAGGCGGGTGCAGTTGTCGGTGTTATGGCCATATTGCTGGTGGAAGTAACAGTAAAGGTTTAGCTTAAAGTAGCGTGGCACAGGGTTGGGAAGTGGTTTAGGTTTTAAGGGACTTAGGAGTCTTTTCCTTTTCAGCTCTTCAAACACTTTTGACAAAGGTCTACCTAGATTGGAGAATTGCCTGTCCCTGATATTGACAATCTCAGAAGGAGGAAGTTTGGTCTCTGAAGGTTCCCCGATGGTCTTTCCATTCTGGTTGCAACATTTCCTGTCATTGGCCATACATGATACAGTCAAACCAGCCACAACATTGGTCAAAACTTGCAACTGCTCAGTAATTTTGGTTACTTTGGCTTCCAATTGATCCAGACGAGATTCCTCATTAATTGATCCACTCATTTTTATTGTTGGCCTCCTGACAAGTTTTTCCTCTTCCTCAACCCAACTGGAATCTATGATGGCTTTTTGAACACAAGGGTTAGCATGATGCATGTATACGTGAGGTGCATAAGATGTGTGCGATATATACAAGTTGGCCTTTTGCCATTTTAAAGCATTCAATCGCATTATTGCGCGGTGCAAACTTGTCCCAGTTGAAAAGGCCCAACAAGTTTACACTATGCGATAACATGACTAAAAAACTTCAAATAGCAAGAGGCCTAAACACAAAAATGGCCCATCGACATTTTAGAAACTTTCGGGCCAATTGTCAAAGGACACAAACTCATCCCAGTTTAAATGGCCCAATAAGTTCATATCTCTTGACAAAATGTCCAATTAAATCCAAATGACGATGGTCCAAAACATAAACACAAAGAAATAATTCTTACTAGTCATACAACTACGGTTCACATGTAGGTTTAAAAGAATGTAAACAAAGGCTCCCGCTGACAAAGTTTTGCTCACAATTAGGACTCCCCACTCAAGGTTCGAGCGACCAAGTTAGCGCACCTTTTTATATCTTACGGTACGTGCCAATGAGTTACGGTATGTGACTAACTATCAAATGGATTCCCATTGTAAATCCCCCAAAGAGAGGGTGGAGCGAACTCTCTTAAATACCAAGTCTCTTAGGCTCTTATAGCCTTGGTGATAGGAATAAACAACAAGTCCTCCAAATTAGTCTATCACAATGAGCTACGGGTAATAATTATCTAGATGTCTTCGCAGCTTTTCCTTATAGAAAGGTAGTGAATGAAGAGAGACACTAAACCATCACCTAGCTTTAATAACACCTTTGATTAAACTCTCTAAACCCACGGTAGACATGGTTAATTTAAAGCACAAATCACAAACATTTTAAGATATTATTCCGGGGCCGATTCTCTATCCCCAGTGGAGTCGCCAGACTGTAGGACACAGAAACTGGACGACGCATGTTGTTCCTGGCTCACGGCCTGATTGGGAGTACGAAGTAGCCCGCGGGGGGACTAAATCAGGGAATAATGGAGTCGCCACCCGGTGTGAACCGGGAAAGTGATTTAAGGCGGCACTCCCCTCGCAAGGGAAGACCTCAAACCGTTGGGTTCAGAATGGTCTCTTACTTATGTCACTTGTAATGAACGGATTTGTACAATAATTTAACCATGTCTACACAACATACATATTGACCAAAGTAACCTAAATTCCGATAAGGCCTAAATCTAAGTTCGCATGCTTCAAAAGTAAATTCTTATAACGGTAAGCATACAATATCACACAATGAATATGCTGAGTTATCAAACACGAAAACTAAATAACAACCTATGCATAAACGTAGATTAAATTCCTATTACGAAAGAAAATAACTATAACATGCATAAGGAAATAACATACTAACGACCTAATCATGCTTAAGTAATAAATAACATACTGGGCCTAATCATGCTCGAATGCAAGGTTGGGTGAAACGAAATACCTGTGTCTCTCGAGTGGTACGGGGCATTGTATCCCGAGTAGAAATTGCAATACCGTCCATTCGGATTCGGCTATGGAATTTATGTCCGGGTTTCCATCCGATATACCGCAAGAGAGAACACATATACCGTTCACCCGAAAATCATATCATGCCCCAATCCATAATACTCATGCGAAATAAAATAACTAAAAGTAAAGGATAATAAATAAAAGGGGTTCCCGCAGGTCTAACCTTTTTAGTCGCTTTCTGGTAGTGCGTTTCACGGTACCAGAAGGGATATCATTCCACTGTTTTTACTGGTCCACTGTTTCTGCTGTTTTCACGAGTCCACTATTTTCGCTGTTTTTATTGGTTCGCTGTTTTCATTATTTCTTCCGTTTTTGTCCGTTTTAACCGCGGTTTCAGCCCATTGTTTTCTCTGTTTCTCTCGTTATTTTTGCCCGCTGTTTTCTCTATTTTTCTCACTGTTTTCACTCAAATTTTCTCTATTTTCACCACAGTGTTCTATATTTTTAGGGCCAGTCTCAGGGTAATTTCTAGGATAATTTTCAAGCGTGTAAGAGGGAATGTTTTGTTCTCAGTTTTGGCTACTATTTTCATGTGGCTTGGAGGCAATTTGGGGGGTGTTAGGGTCACGGTTTTAGGGTAGTTTTCACGTGGGTTTTGGGGCTATATGCATGGGACTTATTACACGTGCATGGGGGCTGTTACGTGAGGGTAATAGTGTGAAGGATAGTGGCTAGTTTAGGTGGTTATTTTGGCATGATGATGGCTCATTTGCACGGCTGGTCAAGGTGGCTTGTTGGTTTTAACCGAGAATGAATGGGCTGTGTGTTATGAGTGATGCTACGTGAAAGTGGGAGGCATTAAGGTTATGGCTTCTGGTTTGTCACTTCACGTGTGCATGGTTTGTGCGTGGTGCATGGAGTCTGGCAGATCTGCGTGCAAGGGTTTATCACCAAGAGTGGCTGGTTTAGTTTGATTTGTTCATGACTCTCGGTTGGATCTGTTGTTGGGATTTTTATGCCCGACAAACAAATATGTTCAAAACATGATTGATTAATAAATTTGTGATTCTTTTTTTATTCCATGTATGCATTTTGATTTGCTTTATAAAATTCATGAAAATTCCGTGATTATTTATGTAGCTTTAAATTAAACATATATGTATGTGTAAAATGTTACATACATGTATGCATGGATAAAATTTAAAGAGTACTAATCAAAATTTATCCATGACTATGATTTGAAGTTGGGAATCTTCACATCCAAAGTCATAAATACAGTTCATTCCATTATGAATGATATAGTTATATCCAGACTATATTATGTAGAGACATAAAAATGAATGTGTTTTATATAATAAGATTATATAGGACAGGACCAGATAAAATTGAAAAGTTCTAATAATTTCCGTTAAATAAAGAACATCAATTTTATCATAATGATGGTCATATATGTGATGATCTTAATTCATTATATTTATCAGACTCCTATATCATATTAATTTATTCTTTAATTTACTCGGTATGGTTTTGTATTTATTACATTTCGTAAACCTTGTATTTTGGGAATGAGTTGAATGAATAGCTGGGAATGCTAACCTGATATAATGAAATCCGTTCATAAGATTCCCTTGTTTGTTGGTTCAGGACCTGAACGATTAGCGCGCAAATTCATAAAAGTTATGAATTAATTGTTCACTTGAGAACTAATGGAAGTCAATGATAAAGATGTAATTGGAGAGGTTAACGGATTTTTTATACCTAGCTCATTTACGAATCTGTTATGGAGGATCACTACATAGGTGATGACTATATCAATGGACGAAGACTTTGAGTAATTAATTCTATAATTTTGAGAGTGCAATTCTGGGTATTTAATGGAGTTACTCCAGAATTAATAATTTCGTTTGATTAATAAAGAGTTTATAATTAATCGACGGAATTATTGGAGCTTAGAGTTATAGGTCCATCGGTCCCCTCGTCGTCTTCTATCACTGTTCGAACGATTATAATTGCGAAGAAAAATAGTTGAGAATTATTTAAAATAATTATGAATTATTTTACACTCTAATTATTCCATATAGCTCATGTTTGGAAATAATGACAAATGTTGTCTTAATATATTTATTAATAGATATTGTATCTATTTATTAATTTATGAAAATTAATATTTAATTAATTTGATTAATTAAATTTTAATTTAATAAGATAATATTTCAAAAGTTGAAATTTTGAAAATTATTTTTTAATGAATTATCTTTGATAAATTATGGGATAAATATTAAAGAATTTTATTTTGATTTTTTTTGAAAATCAAAATCAATAAAATCCTTAATGGATTTACTTGAGATTTTTATATAAATCAAAAGAGATCCTAAAAACAATGGATTGATCCATGAGATAAGAATTCTATTTTGATTAAAAAGTTGATCAAATAGAAATCAAGAAGGAAAAACAACAAAAACATAGGTTGTAGAGAGAAAAAAAAATTAGTTCTTTTAATTTTTCTTAAGTTTGATTTTGAGAAAATCAAAAGACAGCATCTAGGATCCGTCTCATGTGCTGAGTACACGGATCCTTAACATATTAGAGTGTTCTTCGCATTTATTTTCACGCCCACACGTGCCGTTGGAGGTGAGGAGATAGACGACGAAGATCGTGGTTCAAAGAATCTATTTACAAATATATTCAAATCTGCAGGTAAATTTCTTACTTGAGTTCTAAATTATTTTATTATTAATATACTAGAAAATATGGATCCGGTTTTGATTGTTCATGTGAACATTAAAATAAATTTTTCATGTTACAAAAATCACGATTTCTGCTGCGCATGAACTCTGAAAACCAACATCTGTTTGAAGGCTAAGGAGTTGTGGTGTTCAAGAGAGGGAGTTGCGTGAAAGCTGTGAAGGAGCCTTTGCTCGTAGAGGGGCTGTGATGGTTTTAAAAGGCAATAGGGTCTTTCGGCGTGAAAATGAGAGGGGGGCCAGAGAGTGATGGTCGTGTGAGGTGCAATGTTGCCGAGAGTGAGGTAGTGAAGGGTTTGTGTATGTATGGGGCAGTTTCGTGAGCTGTTACTAACGTGTGAGTGAGGGCCAATGGGCGTGATCTGTCGAATCGGTGAAGGTGCAGGGCAATGTGGCTTAGGGGCTGCTCGGTAATTTGGCTATTTAGTGGGAGAGAGACGTGTAGTGGCTGGTCAGTGGAGTGATGAAGGAAGGCTGAATGAGGCATTTTACGTGAGCTGAGCATGAAGGAGGCTTATTTACCGTGAAGTCTAGGGGTTGTTTGCATGTATGGTGTGAGGGTTCTTTGAGAGGGAATAGGACGCAAGGTGATGAGAGGGCTGAGCAAGTTGGCAGCGTGTGAAGGGCTTATTTGCATAGGGGGTAGTCGTGAGGCGTTAAAGAGAGCTTGAGTGTGAAGGGCGCAAGGGCTTATGTCTGTTTTTGGAGAGGGTGTCACAGGTTGGTTTTGAGAGAGAGAGCAGAGCCTGCGGTTTGTGTGTTATGGTTCAGCTTGGCAGTGGATGGATGTCCATGAAGGGGTGATCCTTTTTTCTTTGATGTTTTGCTCGGCTTCTCTGTCAAGGCTCCAATGACCGTTGACTTGAAGGTTGTGTGTGAAGGCTCCAAGGACCGTCCATCTGTTGGAAACCGTTTCCTCTTGCGCGGCGGAAGTTGCGGATGTGGTGGCACCGGATCTTTAAAATTTTCTCTGCCTTCTCCTTTGTTGAAGTCGAACTCCACCAAACTCTTGATGAATTTCCTTTGAGATCCTACCGTAGAATCATCCACTCAATCTTCCGAGCTATTTCTCGAAACCAACAAACCGAAGTGTGGGCTTCACTCACAAAGATCAACCTCTAAACTTTTAGAGAAGTTGATATTGTCACAAACTCTTTTGGCTTTAGAAATATGAGATGAAGAAGATCAAGTATCTTGTTCACTTTTGTTTTTCTTTTCTCTCTACCTTACTCACAACTTTTGTGAATGTTTTAGCTCTCTCTTGAAAATATTTTTCCAAAATGCTAAGTAATTTTTTTCACTTTAATTCACCCAACCTTTGAGTGGGAATGGTAGAGAATATAAACTAAAGCCATTCCATCAACATCCACTCAATTTTATCAATTGTAAATGGCCAACACACTTGAGTGGAGTGTCAACCAAATCCATTAGATAATGGAACAAGTTAGGTAATTAGGTCAAAACTAATTAACAAAAACTTGGTGGATGATTTGACAAACCATTAAGGCTTGTCTTGATAATGCATTTACCATTATCAAATAATGATGTCATAATTATCTCATAATTATGCATTATCAATGATGATGTAATAATTATCTTATAATTATTATTTGATTATCTTATAATCAAAATATTAGAAAATATAATATTAAACTAATTTAATATTATTTTTATTTGTGACAAAAGTATTATTAATCATATTAACAATATTTAAATATAATGTGAGCATATTATTAGACAATCTAATTATATTAGGTTTGCTACAGTTAATCGAGCTAGCACGGGGACCAAATGGACCTACGGTTCCGAGCTCCAATAATTCCGAAATATTAATTAAACTCTTTAATTAAATATTACGAATTATTAACTCCGTGTTATTCCACTAAAAACTCGAAGTTGAACTCCCGTTACCGTAAATGGAAATATAAGCCGAACAAACTTCGGTGTCCATCGATATAGTCACTACATATGGATATAGCCCTTCACGAATATCTCATAAATAGAGCCGGGTCATAAGTCCGGTATACCCCTCTAAATATTTTGTCTCTTAAGCACCATTGATTCTATAATGAACAATTAATTCATAACAATTATGAATATAATACTTTCAATTCGTAATAGGAAAGTTGAGCGCTCAAAATTGTTCAAGTCCCGAATCAACTCTTAAAAGAGATATTCTTCTACTTCTCGAAAGAAGGAGTGAATTCCATATCTATGTAAAACGTTCCCAGCTACATACCAAACCATATCCCCAAAATACGTAGTTATTGGCCGGGACTGCTACACCAACCTCACCATAGTAAATCAAAGGATACAGCCTGACATGCAGGAGTTCGTAGTACACTCAGGATTAAGATTAATCCATATATGACCATCTAGTAGATAAAATGAATTTCTTGGGTTAACGGATATTAAAAGAAATTCATATTTATCTGAGTCCAGTCCTATATGATCTTATCATACAAGGTGCCTCCATTCCCATGTCACCACATGAACGAACCCGGATCAAGGTCGTCATACAAGTATAGAATGGACCGCAGCTATAGATAAACCACAAACAAAGTACCCACTCAGTTTGCTCTCTATGAACAATTTAGATTACTAACTTCAGACTTAAATCCTCTTGTGCATCAAACATACACTAAGTCTAAAGGTACAAAAGTAATCAAGGTAAATTAGGCAATTAGACAATATGCAATTTAAATCAAACAACTTTGATAAATGAATAATGCGTTTATAATTATTACAATAATCAATTCCGTTTTACAACACATGAGCTCTAGGGCATATAGCCCCAACAATCTCCCACTTGAACTAGAGCAAATGGGACATGTCATGTAATCCTAAACTTTTTAGGTGACCTTCAAAAACTGTAGCCGATAAGGTCTTTGTAAACGGATCAGCCGGGTTGTCTGCGGAAGGAATCTGCGTGACAATGACATCTCCTCTTTGCACTATATCCCTGATAAGGTGATATTTTCTCTCAATATGCTTACCCCGCTTGTGGCTTCTTGGTTCCTTGGAATTCACCACTGCACCACTATTATCGCAATAAAGTGTGAGTGGTTTATCCATATCTGAAACAACTTCCAGATCTGCCAAGAATTTACGGAGCCAGACTGCTTCTTTAGCTGCTTCACAAGCTGCTACATATTCAGCTGGATCCCAAGTACATAACTTGCCTCTCCCAAATCTTTCATTTGGAATTGGTTAGCTAGCCAGATTTTAACGTCCGATAATATCTTTACATCATTCCCAATGAGTAAAATATCATCGACGTATAACACAAGGAAAACCACCTTCCCATCAATGATGCGCTTGTAGACACAAGGTTCATCGATGTTTTGCTCAAAGTTATAAGACTTGATCGTAGTATCAAATCTTATGTTCCAAGATCTAGATGTTTGCTTAAGCCCATAAATGGACCTTTGCAACTTGCAAACCTTTTTCTCTTGACCTTGGATTACGAACCCCTCTGGTTGTACCATATAGATACTTTCATCAAGATTTCCATTCAAGAATGCAGTCTTGACGTCCATTTGCCAAATCTCATAGTCATAATATGAGGCAATGGAAAGAAGAATCCTGATGGATTTAAGCATGGCTACTGGTGAGAAAGTTTCTTCATAGTCAACTCACTCTTTTTGGGTATAACCCTTTGCCACTAGCCTAGCCTTGAAAGTATGTACTTTCCCATCTATTCCTCTTTTTCTCTTGTAGATCCACTTGCAACCTATGGGTTTTACTCCATTAGGTTAGTCCACAAGTTCCCAGACTGAGTTAGAGTACATGGACTCAATCTCAAGGTTCATGGCTTTGAGCCATTCTTCTTTATCAGTATCATCCATTGCACTACGATAGGTCAATGGATCATCTATACCATCACAAGATGCAACAACTTGCACCTTACCATTTCCTAGATAGCGTTCAGGTTGTCTTACAACCCTCCCACTGCGTCTAGGTGGCATGGTATTCTGATAAACTTGCATCTGACTTTCAGATGCTGAAGGTGTTATGTCTTTGTTAACATTTGACAATGGTTCACTGGTCGTACCAGCAAGTAACTCCTTAAGTAACACTTTACTTCGAGGTTTGAATTCTTTCATATAATCCTCCTCAAGAAATGTAACATTTATCGATACAAATACTTTATTATCTTCTGGAATATAAAAGAATCCACCCCTAGTTTCCTTAGGATAGCCTACAAATAGGCACACCTGTGAACGTGGTTCCAACTTAGTAGTCTTGTTCTTTAGCACATGTGCTGGACACCCTCATATGCGGAAATGTCGCAAACTAGCTTTACGACCACTCCACAACTCTAAGGGAGTCTTAGGAATAGACTTAGAAGGAACTACATTCAGGATATACATTGATGTTTCCAATGCATACCCCCAGAATGAACTAGGTAGAGTGCTATAACTAAACATAGATCTCATCATGTCTAGTAGGGTTCGATTTCTCCTTTCTGCAACACCGTTTTGTTGTGGTGTTCCAGGTGCTATGAGCTGTGAAACAATTCCATGCTCAACTAATAATTCCTCGAAATCTTTATCAAGGTATTCACCTCCACGATCTGATCGTAGAATTTTGATGCTTTTACCTAACTGGTTCTCAACCTCAGCACGATATTCTTTGAACTTTTCAAATGTATCTGACTTGTGCTGCATTAGATAAACATACCCATATCTAGAATAATCGTCAATGAAAGTGACGAAGTATTCATAACCACCTCGTGCCTTTACATTCATCGGTCCGCAAACATCCGAATGTATTAGCTCAAGTGGTTCTTTGGCTCTTATCCCTTTTCCAGTAAAAGGTCTCTTAGTCATTTTGCCTTCTTAACAGGATTCGCAGACAGGTAAAGTACCGAGTTTTAACTGATTTAAAACTCCGTTCTTAATTAGTCTATCTATCCGGTCAAGGTTAATGTGACCAAGTCTAAGGTGCCATAAATAGGTATCATCATGAGAAATCTTTTGCCGTTTTGTTTTAGATCTTTCAATCTTAAACATTTCAGTATTAAGCAGTGAATCATGCATTAACGGTCTTAATACATATAGATTATTTTCAGAGTTTCCTGTGCATATATTTAATCCATTTCTACTAATAATAACTGACTTATTATTAAACGAAATAGAAAAACCATGTTCCATAAGTTTTGTAATAGAAATCAAATTCCTGCGAAAACTAGGAATATATAGCACACCATTTAAACATAAATAACTATTATTAAAGTTTAATTTGGAATCTCCCACTGCTTTTGCTGAAATGGCATCCCCTGTCCCAACTCTCATGGTGAAGCTACCTTCAGAAAGGTCCCTCCATGAGTCAAGTAGCTGCAAAGAACAACAAACATGGTTAGTGGCACCAGAATCAACAATCCAAGCGGATTTATCATCCTCCACTAAAAGAGACTCAATGACAAGTAAATCATATTTACCTGAGTTTTTCTTCTCTTTAAGCTCGGCAAGGTATTTCGGACAATTCCTTTTCCAATGCCCTTGTTGTTCACAATGGAAACATTTTCCTTTGGCATTGGTTCCTTTGGAGCTTTTGTTGTTTTTCTTTTTCATTGGTTTTGCCTTTGCCTTCCAATTGCCTTTCTTATTCTTCTTTGCAGATTTAGAAGATTCGGCAACATTTGCCTCAACATTGGTCTTACGAGGACCGTTCATAACGTTCTCGTAATTGGTGAGCTCATTTAGCAGTTCAGTCAACGTAAAAGTCAATTTATTCATAGAACAATTGCTTTTAAACTGCAGGAAACTCTTCGGAAGGGTTTCCATGATCATTGTCACCTGGCTTTGCACATTAATACGTGCACCATGGGTTTCAGCCATATTAAGATGAGCCATCATCCTTAACACATGGTCTCGGACTGATGTGCCTTCCTTCATTCTAGCGGTCAATACAGAGGCAATTTCCTCATGTTGTTGCCGGTCTGAAGGTTGCCCAAACATGTTCTGTAATGACTGCATAATCAATGATGCTGTCGCCATAGGCTGATGCTGTGCAACAAGAACCTCAGACATGGATGCTATCAAATAGCTATGGGCTTTCTCATCAGCTTTAATCCAATTATTATAGGCATTACGTGCAGCTCTGCCAGCATTAGGTGCTGGCTCAGGAGGACATTCCTCCATTAGGACAAATTTAAGGTCTTCGCAGACCAAGATAGCATTCATGTCACTTTTCCATTTAACATAATTATCCCCGGTTAATTTTTCTTGTTGTTTGATTATTGAGATTATTGCAGATGCCATGGCTGAAAAATAATAAACGCGCATTCAATCATTCATTCATCGCATATGAAATTGTCAAACATTTAGGCATAAAATTAAACATGATGCATTATCAATGTATAATGAATTAGAAACCTAAAAGAATTACTATGCCACGGTAATCTATCATCCCACAAATAAGTGCCGCCGTAGGGTAGGTCAAGTATTCGCATGATAGATTGAGACATTCTCAATTGATTAATATATCTGAAATAACTCTTATTCCTATATTAATCAACTACCGTTATTTTGATCAAGGATGCTATGATTAACAACTTAACCATTCCTTGTGAGTGTGACCCATTATTTCGGAACCCTTGGACTTAACTAGTGAAGTGCCGCCGTAGGGTAGGTCAAATCACCAAATACATCTAGAGTCTCTATCCTTTCGGAATCCAAACTTGATATTGACCCAATAAGGACACCATCCGTAGGGGGACAGGAACAAAGCTGCCACGAGGGGCCTATTGAATCTCACGTTTTTGGATAAAATGGAGATCGTGGGATATATGTGTGTTATACCCTCTCTACCCACTCACTATTTTGAAGTTTAAGGTTTCTATCTCACTAGTTTCTAATGTATTAACATTATGCTCGGCTAAAAATATCTTTATTAATACTAGTGGATTATTAGTGATCTAACCAATTTGAACACTTAAAATTTTATTCACTAATACTTATTAGTCTCTACTAATCATTAACTTAATTAAACTAATTTAATCAAGTTTGCTTAAGTGATCTAATCAATTTTAACAATTAAAAAATTAGTTCACTTATAGGTTTTAAAATTTTAGAATTCAACTAATGGACTATATGTCATTAAACCATTAATAGATAAAATTACGTTATTTACTCCAAAGGTACGTGGAATTGTATCCCAAGTGCAAACCAAATTACCGTCCATTCGGAAGCGGCTATGGAATTTATATCTGGGTTTCCATCCGATATAGCAAGGAAAATAATGTACTCATAATGTCCATTTGTTCTTAACTTGAATTCTTAATTTTTAAACCTTTAACCAATTAATCTTATTAATTCGTTTACATGCATCTTATATTCTAATTTAACATTTAAATTTACATAAAATCATATTTTACGACTTGAATATCATGCATGTCTACATGTTATGGCATGTGAAAATGCAAGAGTAGGCACCCTAGGCTATATGACATGTTAATAAACAATTTAAAACACATATTTATGCCCGGGCTGGTCTGGCTGAAAACGTTTGCATTGCGTTTCTTTGGCGTTCGAACGTCCCAGGCAGTAGCAAAACGTTTGAGTTGCGTTTGACTGGCGTTCGAACGAAATCGGTCAAGTGTCAAAACACTAAAACTTCATTTACTCCGTTCGGGAGCTTCCGGAGTCCGTTTTGGTCCCCGTTTTTTTCTACGGACTCGTAACGGAATGAAGTTTCACATACATACATAAATTGCGTTAATCGGGCTCTTATTTGTTTTTAAAAAAAAATACTAATCTAATTAGTACAATAAATCCAAGGCATCCCTTGGTCTTCAAATCTTGCTCCATGGTATGTTGAGTTCTTCACGGCATCGGCTCCTCCAAGTTACAAATTGAACTTATTACAAAGGAAATGAACTTACAACACTTGAAAGAACATGACCTTATGGTCTTACATTCCCAAAACAAAAAATAAGAGCCGGAAAAAATTAACGATCAACGCAATACATTCATCACATGAATCAAAGTAAACTTTCATCACATGAACATTCAAATCATTCATCTCATGAATCTAATTGTGCCTACTCATCATAACATGCATTCTAATAATCTATATCTCATATAAATTATTAAAACTGAAACTTAAAAGAGAAGGGTAAGAAAACTTTTCAACCTTAAGCTCTGATACCAATTGTTGGAAACTGTTTCCTCTTGCGCGGCGGAAGTTGCGGATGTGGTGGCACCGGATCTTTAAATTTTTCTCTGCCTTCTCCTTTGTTGAAGTCGAACTCCACCAAACTCTTGATGAATTTCCTTTGAGATCCTACCGTAGAATCATCCACTCAATCTTCCGAGCTATATCTCGAAACCAACAAACCGAAGTGTGGGCTTCACTCACAAAGATCAACCTCTAAACTTTTAGAGAAGTTGATATTGTCACAAACTCTTTTGGCTTTAGAAATATGAGATGAAGAAGATCAAGTATCTTGTTCACTTTTGTTTTTCTTTTCTCTCTACATTACTCACAACTTTTGTGAATGTTTTAGCTCTCTCTTGAAAATATTTTTCCAAAATGCTAAGTAATTTTTTTCACTTTAATTCACCCAACCTTTGAGTGGGAATGGTAGAGAATATAAACTAAAGCCATTCCATCAACATCCACTCAATTTTATCAATTGTAAATGGCCAACACACTTGAGTGGAGTGTCAACCAAATCCATTAGATAATGGAACAAGTTAGGTAATTAGGTCAAAACTAATTAACAAAAACTTGGTGGATGATTTGACAAACCATTAAGGCTTGTCTTGATAATGCATTTACCATTATCAAATAATGATGTCATAATTATCTCATAATTATGCATTATCAATGATGATATAATAATTATCTTATAATTATTATTTGATTATCTTATAATCAAAATATTAGAAAATATAATATTAAACTAATTTAATATTATTTTTATTTGTGACAAAAGATTATTAATCATATTAACAATATTTAAATATAATGTGAGCATATTATTAGACAATCTAATTATATTAGTTTGCTACAGTTAATCGAGCTAGCTAGCACGGGGACCAAATGGACCTACGGTTCCGAGCTCCAATAATTCCGAAATATTAATTAAACTCTTTAATTAAATATTACGAATTATTAACTCCGTGTTATTCCACTAAAAACTCGAAGTTGAACTCCCGTTACCGTAGATGGAAATATGAGCCGAACAAACTTCGGTGTCCATCGATATAGTCACTACATATGGATATAGCCCTTCACGAATATCTCATAAATAGAGCCGGGTCATAAGTCCGTTATACCCCTCTAAATATTTTGTCTCTTAAGCACCATTGATTCTATAATGAACAATTAATTCATAACAATTATGAATATAATACTTTCTATTCGTAATAGGAAAGTTGAGCGCTCAAAATTGTTCAAGTCCCGAATCAATTCTTAAAGAGATATTCTTCTACTTCTCGAAAGAATGAGTGAATTCCATATCTATGTAAAACGTTCCCAGCTACATACCAAACCATATCCCCAAAATACGTAGTTATTGGCCGGGACTGCTACACCAACCTCACCATAGTAAATCAAAGGATACAGCCTGACATGCAGGAGTCGTAGTGTACACTCAGGATTAAGATTAATCCATATATGACCATCTAGTAGATAAAATGAATTTCTTGGGTTAACGGATATTAAAAGAAATTCATATTTATCTGAGTCCAGTCCTATATGATCTTATCATACAAGGTGCCTCCATTCCCATGTCACCACATGAACGAACCCGGATCAAGGTCGTCATACAAGTATAAAATGGACCGCAGCTATAGATAAACCACAAACAAAGTACCCACTCAGTTTGCTCTCTATGGACAATTTAGATTACTAACTTCAGACTTAAATCCTCTTGTGCATCAAACATACACTAAGTCTAAAGGTACAAAAGTAATCAAGGTAAATTAGACAATTAGACAATATGCAATTTAATCAAACAACTTTGATAAATGAATAATGCGTTTAAATTATTACAATAATCAATTCCGTTTTACAACACATGAGCTCTAGGGCATATAGCCCAACACCATCCCCCCTCAATGGCGTGAGTTGGAGGGCTTTTAAGAGGGCTGCTCGGTCAGGGATCTAAATGGCGTGAGTATGGGTTGACCTGGAGAGTGCATGGGTTGTTACATGGAGGGGTGACATGGGTGTTTGTTTGCTATTTGGTGTTTGTTTTCTTTTGTTTGTTTTGGTGAGATGCATGAATTGTATGGGTTCTTTCATGGCATGCTGCTAGACAGTATGTGTGGCATGGCGCATGTAGCATGTCCAGGTCCAGATCCAGATAGTTGCAATTTTTTCGAATTTTTATCTCGATGATTTTTCCGAATCTAGATTTATTTTTGGTTTTCTCTAAAACACTTGAAAATTAAAATATTGTATTTTATTAATTTTTAAAATACACCCATGCTAGATATCCACGAGTTAGACCTACTTCCGCTGTGCGGGGCACCGATCCGACCCTAGGGGTTCCACAACTGCCCCAACAATGTGCTATAATTTTTTTTTTTTAAATAGTTCTTTCAAAACGCAATAGTCAAAGAGGAGATGAGAAGTAAAAATATATTTGGACTTGTCCACCCACTTATTTTTTAAAGCAAAAAATATTCAGGTATTTTTAAAATAAAAATAAGTTATTTCAAAACACAATACGCAAATAATTATATATTTTTAAAAATTTAAAATCACATTTTAGGCCAGGCTTTTTTCTTAAATCTCTAGCTCATATTTACTGGACCAATGTGACTAGGTCCACCCAAGCCAATTTGGTAATGAGAAATTTACAAAGCTAGCCAAAAAAAATTTGACATTTGCTAAAATGAGTCACAACGTTTGAGATTGTGAAATTCGGAAAATCTGAATTCTTCGAAGTACACATTGAAGTAAATATGTACTTAAGAGATTCGAAGTCAAAATTTTGGACCTCCTAAGTTTTTAATTTTTAATTTTTTATTTAAAACTTAGGAGATCAGAAGTTTTGATTTCGGATCTCCTAAGTTTTTTTATTTTATTTTTATTTTTATTTAAAATTTAGAAGATCTGAGGTCAAAACTTAGAATATCTGAAGTTTTAAAAAATTAAAAATTTAGGAGATTCTAGGTTTTGACTTCAGATCTCCCAAGTTTTAAATAAAAAAAATAAAAAAAAATTAAAGAGATTCGAAGTGAAAAATTTGGATCTCTTAAGTTTGAAATAAAAAATTAAGAACTTAGGAAATTTGAAGTCAAAACTCCGCATCTCTTAATTTTAAATTAAAAAAAAAAATCTTAGGAGATCCGAAATTTTGATTTCAAATCTTTGAAGTACACACTTACTTCGATATATACTTCGGAGAATCCAGATTTTTCGAAGTCTACTTCGGAGAAGTTGATCAGTTTCGTAAATCTCAAATGTTGTGCCTCATTTAGCAAATGACAAATTTTTTTTTGGGAAGTTTTGTGAATTTCCCTTTAAAACACTACCTTATCTTATCTTATTTACATTTATTTTTATTCTTTATCTCCTCTAATATTGTCAGGTGATGCTATAAAAATCAGGGGACAAAAATTACATCTAAATCCTCGCTTTAATCAATATTTATAATACATTGAACTCCAAATATCTCGATATTTATAATTCACTTTAATCAATTTTTATGGTACATTGAATTTCTGTACATCTCAATATCTATAATATACTATAATTTCAACAAAATTCATGCATGTCTTTTTATGTTTCGTATATCTAATATCTATATAAATGGGCATTGAGACGTGTAAAAAGTTCTCTTTTGTAAGTAAGAAAGCATGTATTTTTTTTTTTTTTTGGAGTCAATTGAATTCTGTTTGTTGTATGGACTGGAATTATAATTAAAGAGAGGTTTATTTGATGGGGTTTGGCTTTTGTGGGATGTTTGGTATAACTGATATAAGGTGATTGAATCCTAAGAAGTGGTGGGTATTGCAGGTGAATGTTCCCAAGACGAAGAAGACATACTGCAAGAGCAAGGAGTGCAGAAAGCACACCTTGCACAAGGTGACACAGTACAAGAAGGGTAAGGATAGTCTTGCTGCTCAAGGTAAGAGACGTTATGACCGCCACAGAGATTTTATCCATTGTAAATCGGAGATTTTATTATTGATGATTAAGGTGATACGTAGTACTTAAATAAGACCAGACCGAAAGCATGAACGGCCACAGTGTTTTTATTAACAATAGGAATAGACAACTTAAAAATCAGAAGAGAAACAGAAATTTCATAGATTGAATAAAAATTATTGAATATGCATAGCAAACTTTCGAAGCCCATATTCACTCAAGTAAAACATAATAGCTACCGACGATAAAACATAAAGAGCACAACCCAGCTTTCTGATATTCAATTCACCCCTCACACCAAAGTTAGCACAGCGTAACTGATAGTAAATTTTGTAAGCAATCCACCTAATCATTTTCAACTTGCACTAGTGTTATGTTTTCAATGTATAGTGTTAATAAAGAGTATTATTACAAGAACAAGGGCAAGATTGCTTGTACAATTTTAGAAAGATAAGATTAGAATGTGATGTGATGTTACATACAAAATTTGCAGAAAATGACGACAGATTGATAGGAAAAAACTCCATTCCACAATATCTTGTAAAATAAGGTGGTCTCCTATAAAAAATTTTCCACAAGTTCTGAACGTATTCCTTGTAGCATATTTCTCGACAAACAACGGATGTTTTGAGAAAATCTTCTAGACAAAATGGCATCAAATGTTATACAAAGAATAAAATGCAGACTCTAGACTTGTGCATGTTTGTCTGTGTGAGAGGGAGAGAAGTTATAGATGCATGTAAAACCAGTTACTGGGATAACATTTGACCTTTTTCCTTAGCATCTAAATTGACACCCAAACCCATCAGAAAATATTCAAGTCATCATGACCAGTTAATATAAATGATTTAAATTTAATAAATTATACATCCACAGTACCATTGGTGCAGAGAGCTCCTTCGTGAAATTCATAACCCTTGCAGAATCTGTAGCTCTAGCACCCATGGCGGACTCCTGATCTTCTTTGGATGTATTCTCAATATTGAACTTATTTGCACTTCCTTATTTGGCTTTGCCCGTTCTCTGGTCTTCTAGCTGCATTATAAGTAAAACAGCCAATCAAATCCTTAATAAATACAATTCACAAGGCGCTTAAATCTCTCAATATTAAATAAAAAATGTCATCAAATAATACTCGATGGAATTAT
>SKCR01038226.1:0-46433 GCA_019454045.1 Zanthoxylum bungeanum | reverse complement strand
ACATTGATCCTAGATCAAATCTCTCCCTTTCTCTCTCAAGCTAGCACTTGTATTACTTCTACCTGTTACACTACACTTCTAAAGAAACCTCATTTACATTGAGGGGAATAGGTGAGAAGAGAATACAAAGAGAATTGAGGTGAAAAGGCTGGACACGCAGGTCCAATTTAATAAATCAAATTTATTACAACAATTTCCAAAATTGTCCTAACCCGACTAATATCCATCCGATATACATTATTCATTCACCACAACCATGTATTCACACAAAGCATGTTATCAATCAATCTAATCAAATTAATTAATCTGATAATTAGTGATCATCCAATGTTCAAACAACGATTTGATTTTGTTCGAGTCAAACTCGTTTTACGAATAAGTACTCAAAGTACGGATTCTCGAATTAAATTAAACTACATCATTAAATCCAATTTAATATGCATTCAATTCTAATTCGTTATTTAATTCCAAATTAAATATCACACTTTAATAATAAACCTTTTACGACTTAAATTCCAAATTAATCGTAACGCGTCTCAAAGACCGAAACGTCCACGTCAATTCAATTAAAGTCTAATGGGCTTTTAATTGATTTCTTAAGGCGTGGACTTTTGGTCAACTCGGGTCAAACCGAATAACCAAAACCCAATCGGGATTTACCCCATAAGCCCATAAATCAATCTTGGCCCATTAGGCCCAATTAAACTTTAAAGGTTCATTAAGTCGCAATTGGGCTTAACGGAAGTGGTTTTGGGCCCAATTGGATCCAATCCATTTGGCCTAAACCAACTTTGTACAACAAAGCCCAATAAGCCCATTTACAACTTTAAAAGCCCAAATCCAATTCAAGGCCCAATTAATTAAATTCATAAAATCCAATTTCATAATATAATTAACCTAAAGTGCTTATGTTGATTAATCACCTAAATCGATATTTCCGAAACATCAAATAAGTCTAATTAATCATGCTTAACATCATCATCACATGTCCAACACATTAATGAAAAATCAAACCCATTTACATGCTTCTAAGTCTCGGCCAAAGAAAGTAATTTTGTCCGATTTGAATTCAATCCGATTAATTACACAATCGACAACGAATTAACTTCCCGAATGATTTCATACACATCTAATGTTCATAAAATCAAAATTCCAAGACAACATTAGGGCATATCCAATTCGGCCAAGGTGAGAATTTGGGGATTTTTGTTCAATTCAAAATTAAATCCAATTCGATCTCAAATTAACATCATCCACAATGATTCCAATTCATCCAATGAACCAAAATCAAAAATTCCAAGAACTCCATACATTCATCACATTCGGCCAAGGTATAAAATATTGGGGAAAATTATTCCAAATTAATTTTCAATAAATTGATCCAACCAATATGTAATTAAACATGTTATAAGAATACTCAAACAATCAATTCATTCAAATCATGCTCAAAACAAATTTACCCAAATTTTTAAGCCCTAAAATTTCATGCTTGCACCAAGGCTCTTGATGCCATTGTTGGTGATTATCTAGGTCCCAAGATCATTAAACAAGCATGATAAAGTGTTGAATACATCTCAAAGGAGTTGCGGAATACTCAAATCGATCGGTTGAGCCGAAACGACGAACAAAACTTCAAGATTTGGCCTCCAAAGCTCACGCCCAACACAGCAGTCCACTGCTCACAGTTTCAGTTTTGGATCATCGTTTTGAGCTTCGAATCTTCGTCGAACGATTCCCGGCTCAAGGGTAACTGTCCCTAACACCTTCATATGTCTCTCGAGAGTGCTAGCTCGCTTGGATTTTGCCACAAAACCTTTGAATTTGCTTCCCACTGCTCGGTTTTTCAAGCAAGATAGTGAGCTGTTTTCACTGTCCCTTGGGCGTGAATTGAGAGAGGTGGAGAGAAGAGAGAAAAGTGTTAGGTTGCTTTTAAAAATTGTAAATGTTTGGTTTATATATTTTCCAAAATATATAAATGATTTACCAAATAAAATTTGTCAAAAGTCAAATGGTAAATCAAATATAATTGATTTCAAAAATCAAGTACATACCAAACATTCCAACCACTCCACTAACTCACATCAAGTCAAAATCAATCAATCAAACACTCACATAAATTAATCAAATGTCACATCACTCAAAGTGACGTTTGATTTGACGCTTTGATGTGACGAATGACTTGACGCTTGATGTGACTTACGTGCCGCACTCGAATTAGAAATACGAATGCGCTCGGAATCACACTCGGGCTCGGTTTCGTTAATTCTAAATTAACGATTTATCCGTTGCGTCGTAATTAAATGATTACGCCTAGCGAATTCACTATTCACGTCGCTAACAAATTAATTCCAAATTAATTCGTTCGCCCGAATTAAAATCCAATTTTAATTTCACGTCGAAATCCAATTTCGTTTAATATATCAAATATATTAATTTACCGATTAATTCCAAATTAATCGTTATCTCTCTTTTATTGATATTTTATCCTAGATAAAATATCTCCGAAATTAATCCTAGATTAATTTTCTCTCTCATCGAATTAATCCTAGATTAATTAAAGTGCGAGTCATACTTCATCGGTGTATCATTGGGACGCGACCCAAGAGATCCTTGGATATGTTGGCAGTGAATCGGGTCGTCGGACTATCCGAACACGTACGTACCAAGTACTACGTTTTACCGATTCACAAGACAAGGTTGGCTTCTAGCAAAGCGCCATGCCTACCCAATTCTCCGGAAATATTCTTACAGGAATATGTGATCTATATCATGCGTAGTATACCGTAGTATTGCGTATTTCGATCCAGTATCAGACTGTCACGTGCTAGGCCTGGGGCTGGAGTTGTGTCGGCCCCGTACGAAGCACATGTCGGATGTCTGGTAACTAGTCTATATAATCGGATATACATGACCTAGTCATAATATCCCGATGGCCACGCATCACTTAAGAGTACTAATACCGTATCCTACGTGACATCATCTCAACTATGACTTGAGTGATACTTCTGTCTTGACATCACACCCAATACTCTACAATTCTCAATATACCTAGTATCGGCGTACACAGAACCGGTTAAAGCCCTAGACGACCTCAACCAAAGTACATTGATTGTCGTAAGCATTAGCGGTGCAAGTCTCAGGTTAAGACCAAATACACCTACCCTGATGTCAGACTCCCATAGACACATAGTTAAACTACCAATGGGATTCCGAGGGGGTCTATCCAGAGCGAAGCTGTTTAACGTACCGTCGGTGAAACACAACCTCCTACCGCACTTGCATAAGTATCCAATACTTAAGTATATGAGAACTACGCCGTTGTGCCCTCACAACGCGCACAAGTACGATACTAGTCTTTTACGTATTTATCGATGTCCAATCTCGATAATACTCTGACTAGGGATATTTAATGATTTATCCTTCGTTGATTGATACTGTCTCATATCATTCTCAATCAAGGAACAATCATGAGGACCTCTCATCATTTATACATCTGGGTGATCTAATCACAAATGATAAGATTGCAATTTCCTTTGTCACATAGTTAATTTGTACAACAACACAATGATCTGTGCAAATAGTGACGCTATGGGTCATAACTGTCCAACAATGTTCGCCGTTATTTTGATTTCCTTTATATTGCATGCTAATATTGCTATGGTTGTCATACGTTTATGTTTACATGAATATTGAATGCTTATGATGTAACATGGTTGCTATTGAAAAAGACTTTATCTTTATACATGTGAACTTATGATTATGGTGCACTCTTGGAAATAAGTGTTATTTAGGCTTGATTAAATTATTACACAAATCCTTTCATTACAAGTGACATAAGTAAGGGACCATTCCGAACCCAACGGTTTGAGGTTTTCCATTGCGAGGGGTGAGTGCAGCCTTAAATCTCATTTTCCCGGTTCACACCGGGTGGCGACTCCATCATTCTCCGGTTTAGTCCCCCGTGGCTACTCCGTACTCCCAACCGGGCCGTGAGCCCGAAATAGCATGCGTCGCCCAGGTTTCCCTGTGTCACCACAGCGCTGTTTGCTCAAGTGGTACGTGGAGTTATATCCCGAGTGCAGATCATATTACCGTCCATTCGGAATCGGCTATGAGATTTACATCCGAGTTTCCATCCTATATACCACGAGAGGTGACACATTTTCCATTTTATTCAAGGGCCACAATCATGCATTATTCCACAATAGATACATTATCATTTATTCAAGGGCCACAACCATGCATCAATCCATAACAATCATGTAAACGAAATCAATAAATAATAAAAATAAAACTGAAAATGAATGCGAAGAATACCCTCAGGTCTAACCTTTTTTGTCGACTTTTATACTTGCGTTTTACGGAGATCGGAAGGGTTAAAGCTCCTTAACTTTCCCGGTTCACTGGTTCATGTTTTCCCTCGCTGTTTCACTGCTCAAGCCACTGTTTTGACTCTGTTTTGCTGCTGTTTTACTGCTATATTTTGGGAACTATTTTTGGTGTTTTAGGTTACTATTTTGGGTCAGTTTTATGGACTGTTTCAGGCAGTTTGTGGGGCAGTTTGCGGAGGGTCTTCACGGCAGTTAAGAGGCTGCCTGTGGAGGGGATTTACGTGAAGGGCAGTGGAGTTTTGAGGGTAATATTTATAAGAATTGAAGGTAGTTTGTAGGCATTATTTGTGCGTGAAATACTTGGGCACGTGGGCTGCTCTTTTTGTTAGCATGCAGATAATGATGGCTGGTGAGGGTACGTGTTTAATGGTAGTTACGTGGGATGTGTGTGCAATTTGGTTGTGAGTGTGTGGATGGTTTGATGGTTGTTACTGAGTGAAGGGTTGCGGCTGAGGGGCAATTAACGTGTGGAGAGAGGCCAGTTACGTGGGCAGGTTATGGGGCAAGGGCTGAGGGTTTGTTATTACATTGTAGGTCAGTTTGAATGTGCTTTTTGATTCGACTTTGTGGCTTGTTGTTGCGTAGGGAGGGTGCAAGTGGCGTTAAAGCTTGATAGTGGCGAGCGTGTTTGGTTCCATTTGTTGTTAATTTTTTTTGTGTGAAGAGAGAGATGAGCCGTATGAGTTAGGTTTAGGGTTTACGAGCAGTATTATTTTTTGTGTTGTGTAGTTTGTGGCGTGAAGTCTTGAGGGAGAGTAAATGGTTTAAGGGCTGCTATGGAGACAATGAATGAGTCAAGCTGTGCGCTGAAGGTGTGTGTTTGATAGGCTTATTACCGAGAAGAGAGACTAAGGGAAGAAGTGATGAGTTTTTAGGGTTTCATTCTTTGTTTTTGTGTGTTAGCCATGGGAGATAGGAGAAGGAAAGTGTTTAGGTTTTGTATTTTTGGTTGGAGTGCCGAGAGAGAGCCCTAGGGTTGGAGTTTGTTGTTGTTTATATAGTGAGAGGGAATGAATTAGGGTTTGCATGGATTTGTTTGAATAAGGCAAGAAATAAAATTATTAAGGGATGGATCTAATTTAGTTATTATGGAAAGAATTATGTATTTTTGGTGGGGAATTATTTAAATTAGGTGAGTGATTTAATTAAATTTGGAAATGATTTATTTTAATTATAAATTTATTTTAATTTATTTAATTTGATTTAATTTGTGAAATTAATTTAATTGATTTTAATTGGTTTTAATTTAATTCAATTTAATTTGTTTTTAATTTGTGACATTTATTTTAAATGTTTCAATTATTATTGGATGTGATTTAATAGGCTTGGGCGTGTGGGCCAAAGCTTGGGCGTATGGGCTTGTCTTGGATGGTTAGAGCCAAGGTTAAATGGTTTGCAGGTTTTTTAGGCTAAATGTGCTTTAAACGGAGGTCCAACAAGTAAGCTTGATGCTAAACAGGCCAAAAAAAATCTAACAAAATATCGATTCCCTTCCGACGGTCGTTTCTCGCAACGTCCTCGACTTAAAAAATTGTGCCTCCAACTGAGACTCATCATCGGGTTTCACATGCCAAAATGCAGTGCCTACATCCCCCCCACTTTGATGGGACTTGTGTAGTGTGTGACATTGAAAATCCTATCAAAGTTTATGCAATGCATTTTTACTTACCTGCCTCGCCAGCTGTTGCTTAACTTACTTGTTACCCTGAGATGCTTTGACCTTTGGGCTTTGTTCCCAAACTGTATTGAGAGAGAACTTTATTCCCCTGGGCTTTATTCCTCTAGGCTTTATTCCCTTGGGCCTTGTTTCCGAACTGCTTTAAGATAGAGCTTTATTCCCCTGGGCTTGTTCCCGAACTGTGCTAAGGGAGAGCTTTGTTCTCTTGGTCTGTATTACCGAACTGTGCTGATGGAGAGCTTTATTCTCCTATGGGCTGTATTCCCATACTGTGCTGAGAGAGAGAGCTTTGTTTTCATCTAGCTTGTATTCCCGAATTATGCTGAGAGAGAGAGCTTTGTTTTCTAGGGCTGTATTCCCCTGATGTGCTTGAGAGAGAGCTTTATTCTCCAATGGGCTGTATTCCAGAACTGTGCTGAGAGAGAGCTTAATTCTCCTCTGGGCTGTATTCCGAACTATTTTAAAGAAAGGGCTTTATTCCCCTAGGCTTTGTTCCTACTGCTTTGAAAGTGGGCTTTATTCCTCTAGGCCTTGTTCCCAAATTATTTTGAAGATAGGGCTTTATTCCCTTGGGCTTTGTTCCCGAACTGCTTTGAAAGTGGGCTTTATTCCTCTTGGCCTTGTTCCCAAACTGTTTTGAAGACATGGCTTTATTCCCTTCGGCCTTGTTCCCGAACTGCTTTGAAAGAATGCTTTATTCCTCTAGGCCTTGTTCCTAAACAGTTTTGAAGATAGGGCTTTATTCCCTTAGGCTTTGTTCCCGAACTGCTTTGAAAGCTGGCTTTATTCCTCTGGGCCTTGTTCCCAAACTGTTTTGAAGATATGGCTTTATTCCTTCGAGCCTTATTCCTGAACTGCTTTGAAAGTGGGCTTTATTCCTCTGGGCCTTGTTCCCAAACAGTTTTGAAGATAGGGCTTTATTCCCATAGGCTTTGTTCCTGCTCCTTTGAAAGTGGGCTTTGTTCCTCTGGGCCTTGTTCCCATACTGTTTTGATGATATGGATTTATTCCCTTGGGCCTTGTTCCCAAACTGCTTTGAAAGTGGGCTTTATTCCTCTAGGCCTTGTTCCCAAACTATTTTAAAGATAGGACTTTATTCCATTGGGCATTGTTCCCGAATTGTGTTGACTGTGGGCCTTATTCCCAAACTGCATTGAATGTGGGCCTCGCCTTCCAACTGATACTGACGTGGGCCTTGCCCTCATACTGATGCTAATATTGGCCTCGCCCCCAGACTGATACTGATATGGGCCTTGCCCCCAATCTGATACTGATGTGGGCCTCGCCCCTAAACTGATACTGACGTGGGGCCTCGCCCCCAGACTGATACTGACATGGGCCTCAACCCTAGGACTCGTCCCCAAACCGTTGATGTCATATTGATGCTTTCGATTGGCTTTCATTGCCGCTTTCTCTATTTCTTCTTCAAAACCTATGAATACAAAACAAACATAAAACACAAAAAAGAATGCAAGATATGTTACGTGTATGCATGCATGCGTGAATGAGTTTCCTATCTCGTTAGGTTAGGTCTTCCGCCAATTCCCTTGATGACCATTCTTCTATTCCTCAGACGAAGTACTACTTCAATCTATCCGCCTTGATCGGCTTGGTGAACTCATTCCCTTCCAAGTCTGACATTCTCACTGCCTCGTTTTCCAATTTCTGAATGACTATCCTGCCTCTTCTACTTACTTCTTCCAAGAATTCCCTGTGTTTCTAAACATCACTAAATTTCATAGTACCAAGGTTAAATGCTTTTCTCAAATATACTCATATTGCAGAAGAGATTCAGCGAAATGAACGTCTTTATTATCATTTAAGAAAATAGTTCGAACATGTAGACTAAATCAATGTCTGTATAAAAAATGCAAGATCAAATAAACTAGGAGGAAAAACTTCATCATTCGCAACATTGCTGTAGACTACAGAACTTGGGTGAAGCATGCTGTTCTAGACTCAGGGCCTAGTTGAGAGTACGGAATAGTCCGCGGGGAACTAAACCGGAGAATAATGGAGTCGCCACCCGGTGTGAACAAGGACAAAGATTTAAGGCCGCACTCACCCCTCGCAAGGGAAGACCTCAAACCGTTGGGTTCGGAATGGTCCCTTACTTATATCATTGTGATGATATAATTCGTGCAATAAATCGACCGCATCTACTCAATAATCATGTTCAAAGATCACCTAGATCTAATATGCTTCCGTCTAACTAACTCCTAATCTAAGTTTGCATGCTTGAAAGTAAGTCTTTCAACAATAAACACACAATATCACGCATCAAACATGTTAAGCCATCGAACCAACGTAAACAAATAATTATTTAAACATAAATATAAACTAAACTAAACATCATGCATAAAAAGAACATAATCATACTTTAAAATTAGATAACAAAACTAAATTAAAACATGCTTAAAATAATAAACGAATAACCTAAGGACTATAACATGCTCAAATACAAATTTGGATGAGACGAGATACGTGTATCTTAAGTGGTACGTGGTATTGTATCCCGAGTGCAGACCATACTACCGTCCATTCAGAATCGGCTATGGAATTTACGTCCGGGTTTCCATCCGATATACCACAAAATGGAATACATATCCCGCTCATCCAACAATCAAATCATGCCTCAAACGACTCTCATGCAATTATATATCAAAAATAAATAAATAAAAGGAAAGAAGATAAGTAAAAGGGTGCCCTCAGGTCTAACCTCTTTTGTCGTCTCAAGAAAGAGCGTTACACGTCCGTTGGAAGGGCGAATGATCTGATACTTTTCCGATTTGTTTGCTCACTATTTTTCCTCGCTGTTTTGATGCTCGGGCTGCTGTTTTAAGTCTGTTTTGCTGCTGCGTTTCGGGTCACTATTTTGGTCGATTAGTGGACTATTTCGGGTGATTTGGAAGGCTAAAAGGGTTGCGGTTTTGAAGGGTTCTTTGGGGGTATTTATGCAGTTTTTTACTGCAGTTTCAGGGTGTTTCGGGGACTGTTTTAGGCGTGTGATTGAGGGCTGTGTTTGGGGTGTTTTGCGGCAGTGAGAGGGTATGTTAGGGGATGTTTTAAGGCTTGTTTAGGGGCTGTGAATGGTGGTTGAAGGTGCTGCAAAGAGGGCTTTGTTTAAGGCTTGGGCGTGAAGGGTGTAAGGGAGAAGGGGAGAGGCGGCAATGGAGGATGTTCTTTGGCTTGATGGTTCGGCAATTGAGTCTTGAAGGAGGTGCTTAGGTGTGAGCAAGAAGGCTTGGACGAGTGTCTTAGGCATGTGAGAGAGGTATGTGAGCTAGGGTTGTGAATGGGGGGTGAAGGCCTCTTTTTATAGGCAAAAGAGAGGAAGCTTTCCTTATACGACTAGGAGTAGGATTTCCATTAATGGTGACATCTTCTTAATAAGGAATAGATCTCCTTATTTGGATTTGTGATTGGATTTGATTTGATTTCTTTTATTTAGGTAAGGATTTTACAAGATTTTAGCATGTGATAAATGTGCACAGACCTAAATAAAGGCACTATGGGCGTGAATCCCCTTCATTGGGCATGGGCTTGGTTTGACTTGGTTTGACTTGGGTATTTTGGGTTTGGTTTGGGTTTTGGGCCTTAGGTAAGCTTTAAAACGGAAGTCCAACAAGCAGCCGAAGCTAAACAACTCAGATAAAATCCAACAAAAATTCTAATTTCCAACTATACCCTTCCAACGTCCGTTTCTCGCGACTTTCATGACTAGAGAAATAGTTGTTTCCATACGAGACTCATCATCGGGCTGATATGGAAAAATGCAATGCCTTCAATCGCCCCCACTTTGATGGGACTTGTGTAGTGTGTGACAATGACAATTCCTATCAAAGTATATGCAATGCATTTTTACTTACCTGGCTCGCCAGCTGCCACATGGTTCGCCTGCTGTGTTGAGTTGATATTGCTAACCCCGTACCTAGGGTGTCGCGATTGCGTCTCCGTACCTAGAGTGCCGCAGTGGTGTTGTTGTTGTCTGAGTACTAACCCCGTACCTAGGGTGTCGCGGTGACACCTCCGTACCTAGAGTGCCACAAATGTCTGAATGCTAACCTCGTACCTAGGGTGTCGCGGTGACGTCTCCTTACCTAGAGAGCCACAAGTGTCTGAGTGCTAACCCCGTACTTAGGGTGTCGCGGTGATGCCTCCGTACCTAGAGTGCCACAAATGTCTGGATGCTAACCCCATACCTAGGGTGTCGCGGTGACGTCTCCGTACCTAGAGAGCCACAAGTGTCTGAATGCTAACCCCATATCTAGGGTGTCGCGGTGACACCTCCGTACATAGAGTGCCACAAATATCTGGATGCTAACCCCGTACCTAGGGTGTCGCGGTGACGTCTCCGTACCTAGAGAGCCATAAGTGTCTGAGTGCTAACCCCATACCTAGGGTGTCACGGTGACGTCTCCGTACCTAGCGAGCCATAAGTGTCTGAGTGCTAACCCCATACCTAGGGTGTCGCGGTGACGCCTCCGTACCTAGAGTGCCACAAATGTCTGGATGCTAACCCCGTACCTAGGGTGTCGCAGTGACGACTCCGTACCTAGAGTGCCACAAATGTCTGAGTGCTAACCCCGTACCTAGGGTGTCGCAGTCGATATCTCCATACCCGGAGTGTCGTACCTGGCTGAACTGATCTGATACCTCCATACCCAGAGTGCCGTACCTGGGTGATCTGATATTTCCATACTCGGAGTACCGTACCTGGCTGAATTGATCTGATATCTCCATACCCGGAGTGCCGTACCTGGCTGATCTGATATTACTAATGATGTGGGCCTCGCCCCCATAATGCCATACCCGGCGTAACTGTTACCGAACTGATGTGGGCTTCGCCCCCAAAATGCCATACCCGGCAGAACTGATACTGAACTGATCTGGGCCTCGCCCCCAGATTGCCATACCCGGCAGAACTGATGCTGATACTTTTTTTCAACACATTATAGTGCCTCTCTTCGAGATAATCTTGATAGCTAAACATATTTTTGTCCTCAACGGGTGCTTTGCGTCAAAGCCAAAGAATCTTAAAAGTACTCGACATACTCAAACCCAATCCTCTGAATGGGTGATCTGAACTAGACTGCTAGTGTGTGTGTGCTAAGGCTCTTTCGCAGCTTATTTCTTAAGTCAGCCAACTTGATGATTTCGCTTTGGAGAATCGGACCAGTGGGTCTAACCAACCTGGATGTCTGGGTCACGTTCTGTGATTACTGTAGCATACTCAACATGATATGGTCTTCTTTTATTGCATCGTCTCTTTCTTTGGACTTTACTTTTTCTTTTTTTTTTCTTTCTCTTTCTTTTTTGACACACCTACCCTTTAAGGTAGCATTTCTCCTCATGGTGGTCCTAATACTCGCCCATGGGTAGCTTCACGCTTAGTGGTTATAGGCGGTCTATTTTTCTTTTCATTGTAGAGAATTTTCTTTCTTTATTTTCCAACCATATCATGTATCGTAGCAAAGGCAAATCAGTGAGGACATCCAGGCAAACAGTCATTCACCGATCCACCATCTCTTCAACTAGTCATCTCATCAACCGCTCAGGCTTCTACTGTTGAGATACCTTTATCAAGTGCTTTATGAGTCTAGCCGAGATTAATCCATTCCGAATACCAGATAAGAGCCCGTCTCGAACTTCTCGTTTCTAAGGCTTCTCCCTACAGCACACAATGTCATCACCGGACATATGTTTACCCATCAAAGATTTCTCTCTCTCTCTCTTTTTTTTCCACTCACTCACTCTAAGGAACTCTTCCTCTCTACGGCTGACTATATGGGCTTCGCCCCCGGGATCCATACCCGAAACTCAAACTCAAAATGGGCCTCAACCCTCAGATTACCATCTGAATCTTAACAATGATGTGGACCTCAGCCCTAGGATTTCTACCCAATTCCAATACAGTGCTTTCGCTGTTTCTGATTGGCTTGTCTTTGCCGCTTTTTCTTTTCTTCTTCGAAATATGTGAATACAAAACACAAAACACAAAAACACATAAAAAAGAATGCAATAATGGGTTACATGTATGGATCCATGCATGACTTTTCTTTATCCCGTCGGGTTAGGTCTTCTGCGGGTGACTATTCAGTCTTCGGTCCCTCAGGCAAAATACAGCTTTAATCTGTCAACGTTGATCGGCTGTGTGAACTCATTCCCTTCCAAGTCTGACAGTCTCACTGCTCCATTTCCCATTACCTTCTGAACAATGTATGGTCCTTCCCAATTCGGTATGAACTTCCCACTTGGGTCTGTCGTCGACGGCTTCGATTGCTTGAGTACTAAATCACCTTTCTTGATCTTGGTAGGACGCACCTTCTTATTGAACGCTCGAGCCAGCCTCTTCTGATAGATCTGCATGTGATGCAAGGACTTCATCCTCTTCTCATCCATCAGAGCCAACTGTTCAAACCTTTGCGAGGTCCACTCTTGTTCAGGCAACTCTGCTTCTGCTAACACCCGCATGGACTGTATCTCAACTTCCACCGGCAGTATCGCTTCCATTCCATAAACCAAAGAATACGGTGTGGCTCCTGTTACCGTTCTCACCGATGTTCTGTACCCCCACAAGGCATATGGTAGCTTATCAGCCCAATCTTTATAATTCTCTGTCATCTTCACCAAAATCGTCTTTATTGTCTTGTTGGCTGCCTCGACTGCCCCATTAGCCTGCGGCCTGTATGGTGAGGACTTGTGATGGCCGATTCCATACTTCTGTAGCATCGCCTTGGTTTCTCCCTGAAATTGGACTCCATTGTCCGTGACCACATGGTGCGGCATACCATACCGGTAAATGAGATTCCGAGCTATAAACTTCGCCATCTGCTTTGCTGTAACATTGCAGAAAGATTCAGCTTCTATCCACTTTGAGAAGTAGTCTACGGCTACTACTATAAAGCGATGCCCATTCGAAGCATTTGGTCGAATCTCCCCGATCATATCTATTCCCCAAGCTGAGAAAGGCCATGGCTCCGACAGCACGTGCAACTCTGTATGTGGCAGATGATTCAAATTGCCATGTGCTTGACAGTCATGACAGTGCTTTACCAGCTTCGCACAGTCGGCTTCCATGGTTGACCAATAAAAGCCTTGTCTCACAATCTTGCGGGACAAGTTCAATCCGTTCATATGTGGTCCACATACACCAGCGTGCACTTCTTCCATTATCTTCTGAGCTTCTTCCTTTCTTAAACATTTCAGCTGAATACCATTGCCCTGCCTCTTGTAGAGCTCTCCCTTCTGACTCACATACTGAGAGGCTAACTTCTGAATGGCCACTCGGTCTTTTCTGCTTGCTTCATCTGGGAATTCCCCACGCTCTAAATACCTATGTACATCATAATACCAAGGTTTCCCATCGTCAACCTCCACTTCTAAGATTCTACCTATCTCATAGACTGGCTTGCTTGCCGTTGTCAACATAAGCGGTCTCATCACCAGTTTCTCTGGATTTTCCCAAGTTGTGGCCAATGTTGCCAATGCATCTGCCATCTGATTCTCCTCTCTCGGCAAATGCTGAAATTTACAATCGGGGATAGTCTGTGCCAGACTTCTGAGATGGAACAAATACGGCTTCAACCGTTCTTCCTTCAGTTCCCATTCTCCTTGCATCTATCGGATCACCAACATCGAGTCTCCGAAACCTTCAACATTCTTAGCCCTCAAGGCTATCAGTGCAGTCAACCCAAATGCACATGTTTCATACTCAACCGTGTTGTTAGTCACTCTGAATGTCAACCTCTTGGCCATAGGCAAAGTTTCTCCTTCAGGGGTGACTATTATAATCCCGATCCCGGCTCCTTTGTAGTTCACTGCTCCGTCAAAATGCATCTTCCATCCTTGGACTGCTATAGCCTGGATTTCTTCGTCGGGGAACTCAAACTTGTACTGATCCCCTTCGACAGGTTGCAAGGCCAGGAATTTTGCCACGGCTCGCCCTTTGATTACCTTGGAGGTGAGGTATTCGATATCAAATTCAGTCAGCACCACTAACCATCTGCCCAATTTCCCAACCAGCGAGGGTACCGAGTGCAAGTACTTCAAAGGATTCTCCTTTGCGACCACTTGGATCTTGTAAGACTGGAAGTAGTGGCGTAACTTCCTGGATGCCCATACTACTGCTAGACAAATCTTCTCCACTTCCTGATAGCGAGCTTCGTACAGAAGCAGCTTCTTACTGAGGTAGTAGACAGCATGCTCTACTCCTGTCTCATCGGCTTGTACCATCATCGCCCCCAGCGCTTCAGGTTCAATAGCCTAATAAAGTACCAAATGCCTACCCTGTCTCGGAGGTTTCAACACAGGAGGTTTCACCAAATATTCCCTTATTCTATCAATTGCTTCCTGACACTGCTCGTTCCATTTTACCGGTTGGTCTTTCCTCAACAACTTGAAGATGGGCTCACACACCGATGTCAACTTAGCGATGAAACGACTGATATACTGGATTTTCCCTAGGAAGGCTCTGACTTCTTTTTCTGTCTTTGGTGCCGGCATCTCAGTAATAGCCTTAATCTTCTCGGGATCCACTTCTATTCCGCCCATTCCAACTGTATGGCCGAGCAGCTTTCCTGATGTTACTCCAAAAACACACTTCTTGGGATTCGGCCGCAAGTTGTACTTATCCACTCGTTCAAGGAACTTTTCCAATGCTTCAATGTGCCCCTCCCTCGTTTCAGACTTGACCATCATTTCATCAACATATACCTCAATTTCCTTATGCATGAGGTCATGAAACAAAGTAGTGGCCATCCGTTGATACGTGGATCCGGCATTCTTAAGCCCAAATGGCATCACCTTATAGCAGTAAGTACCCCATTCTGTGACAAAGGCGGTCTTGTGCTTATCTTCTTCGGCCATAAGCACTTGGTTGTATCCTGAAAACCCATCCGCAATTGAGTATATGGAAGACAATGCTGCACTATCCACAAGCACATCAATATGCTGCAAAGGAAAGTCATCTTTTGGGCATGCCTTGTTAAGATCTCTGTAGTCGACACACATTCTGACTTTGCCATCTTTCTTCGGTACCGGCACAATGTTGGCCAACCACTAGGGGTATTTCACTACTTCCAAGAATCCCATATCTATTTGCTTCTTGACCTCCTCTCTGACCTTCTCGGCCCATTCGGGTCTCATCCTTCGGAGTTTCTACTTTACCGGCTTCATGTTCGGATATGTCGGTATCGCATGTTGGGCAATACTTCTATCTACCCCAGGCATGTCCTCATAAGACCAAGCAAACACTTTGGCATATTTAACCAACATCTCTTCTAAGTTCTTCCGCTCTTCGGCGGTCCCTTCACTCGCAATCAAGATTTCCTTGGGATTTTCAGGTGTACCAAGGTTGAATGCATTCATTTTTGACAGAGTTGATATCGAATATGCTTAAGTCATGCAAGTTAGAAAGTGGAGACTCAGTCAAGTAAGCAGAATTATTGTCTTTATTGCCAATAACAAAAGGAGTACACTCAAACAAATCTGGAAGGAAAATATCCTCGTCTTCTACAGATATTTCTCCCTCTACAATAGGATCCATCTCAGGTTTCTTTTCTTCCCCGAATGTTAGGGTCTCCAGCTTCATAAGCTCTTCCTCCCACTTCCCATCCTCTTTCTTTGCAACTTCTTCCGCCAGCGGCTTTTCACCAAGCATATCCTGGAAAATCTCGAATCCGGGTACCACAACTCCATTGACTTCCATCGGTTCGGGTTCTCCTTGATACCCTGAGGCCTTAACAAAGCACTCCATCAGTTTCAGCCCTTTCTTCTTGACCTCCCAAACCCTTTCGAGTGTTTTGCCCTTTGAAATCTGGCAGTGTTGAGCCTTGGCCCGCCTCGAATTTCATCTTCTCCATAATTCGGGCTACCTTGGGATCCACCCACTCCTCAAAAGTCGCTGACACTTGGAACCTTGGGAAAGGTTGTATTTCCAAAGCGGCTACGACATTATCCACCTCGGCTCGGATAGTGATGATTTTCCCGTCATAAGGGAACTTGATCATCTGATGCAAAGTAGAGGGCACGCCCCCAAGCTTATGAAACCAGGGCCTTCCCAACAATAAGGCAAAAGTGGCTGGGATGTCCAGCACAGTGAACTCCACTTCATCCTCAACTGGGCCAACCTTGACTATTGCGGTAAAAGTACGTTCAACTCCTCACTTGCTATCATCATAGGCTTTGATAGTCATGTTGGAAGGACTCAACTCAGTTGGCTTAATACCCAGCCTTGCCAGAATTTTCAATGGGCATACATTGATGGAAGAGCCATCATCCACCATCACACAAGAAGTTTTCTTGCCCATCACCTCAGCTCGGATGAACAAAGGCCTGTTGTGGTTTCTTCCCTCGGTCGGAAGTTCTTCATCAGAGAAGGTTATCAGTACGGCTTCCTTCTGCACTGATCACACAAACATAGCTGGATTAGCATCTTCCGGTATTACTATTTTACTCAGGGCTTCCACCATAGCCCGCCGGTGTTCTCCAGATGCACACAATAATTCCCAGATGCTCATATGTGCCCGAGTCTTCTTCAACTACTACAGCATTATACCATCCTCGGCTTTCTCAGTATTCTCGGCTACTTCACGACCTTCCTCAAGGACTTCTTTTCCCTTCTCTTTCTCAGTAGCATCATTGTAAAAGCGCCCACTTCGGGTCATGCCTTTCACTTCTTCTTCCTCACCCCCACTTGAGAAGTCTTCCCAAAAATCCTTCTTCTGTTCCGCCTCATCTTCACTATTACTATCCTAAATACCGAGGCAAAAGGCTATTTGGTCAAAGGTTTGGAGGACAAGGTCCTCTGGTAGGCCAGAGTTGATCATGTAGGTAGGTGGGGGAACAGAGTGATAATTGGGTAGAGGATTGCGGTGGGTGTTTGGTTGTTCTTTTTCAGGGTCGGGGATTTTGTGGGAGTCTATTAGGTCTTGGACTCCGTGGTGAAGTTGGGCACAATTATCGGTGTCATGACCATACTGTTGGTGGAAATGGCAGAAGCGGCTCATGTTTAGGTTTGATGGGGGAGGATTTGGTAGTGGTTTTGGTTCGAGGGGTTTTAACAGCCCATGCCTCAGTAGTTTCTCCAGTACCTTGGACAAAGTCTTCCCAAGTTAGAAAAGCGCCTATTCTTTATGGCTGTAATCTCCGCAGTAACAGGCTTAGCTCCTGAGGATCCTCCGACAGTCCTCCTGTTCAAACTATAGAACTTTCTGTTCTCAGCCTCCTCCTTTTCAATATCCATTACAGTTTCTCTCAGCTGGCAGAAATCTGCAATCATCGAAGTCATTCTCCTCAGTTTACCATAGATCGAGGGTTTAGTCCCCTTGATGATCATCTTGATCTGATCTTTCTCGGAAGGCCTGGTCTGCATCTTTAAGAGCCGGCTTCTCCAGCGGTCAACATACTCCTTAAAGCTCTCCTCAGGCTTCTGCTTAGTATTCTCCAAGTCGCGGAGCGACAGGTCGATCTCTAAGTCCGTCATATACTGCTTCAAAAAGGCATCAACCAACTCCCTCCAATCCTCTTTAACCTTCTTCTCAAGGCTATGATACCAAACCACAGGTGCCCCCTCGAGTGACATCCCGAACATCTTCTGGACTTGGCGCTGAGATAGGCCAACTGAACTCATCACCGAGACATATTGTCGTAAATGGACCATCGGGGACCTCGTTCCCATTAAACTTCACGATGTTAGGCATTTTGAACTGCGCGGGCAACTGTTCCTCAAAAGTCATTGAGTCATAATCCAGTAGATCCTCATGTTTCCCCTTCAAATTACGGGTGACAGACTCCATCTGATCACAGAGCTTTTGCATTTCAGCCTGAGTCCCAGCTATCCTACCAGTGGCATAGTTAGCAATATCATCATCAAATACCGGAGCAGCATCATTCAATACATTTTGAGGGCTCTCCCGCCTCTCATTCTCAAATTCTCCCGCAGCGCGGGGCACAGCCATACCAGACATGGCAGCAGTCAGAGCTTGCAGTTGTTCGGTCATCATGGTGAAGTTAGCTTTCATCTGATCCATTCTAGACCCCTCGTTGACGGATTCACTCATATTCGCTGAAGGTCTTTTGACTAATCTCCCCTCTTCTCTAACCCGACGGGAATCTATGTTGCCTCTTTTAAGGCCACGTGTCAGTGCATATGTGTGCGATGCATGTAATATATAAAACTATAAAGAGAAAATTTAAACTACGTGGCCCGTTATCATTTTAAAGTATTCAACCATGCCATCGCGTGGTGCAAACTTATCCCAGTTGAAAAGTCCCAACAGGTTTACACTTTGCGGTGATATGGCTAAACGGCTTCAAATGATAAGAGGCCTCATTCACAAAATGGCCCACCGACATTCTAGAAGCTTTTGGCCCAACTGTCAAAAGACACAAACTTGTCCCAGTTTAAGTGGCCCAACAGGTTCATGTCCTCTGACAGAAGGTCCAACTGGATCCAAATGACGGCAGCCCAACACACATAATTATAAGACGACTAACTACAGGTTCTTTATGGCTAAGGTTCACGAGTGGGTTCATGGGGCGCGGACAAAGGCTCTCGCTGGCGAAGGTTGCCCACAACTAGGACTCCCCACTCAAGGGTTCAAACGACCAAGTGAGCACACCTTTTTTATACCCTGCGGTACCTGCCAACAAGTTACGGTGTGTGACGGACTGTCGAATGGACTTCCCGTTGTAGATTCCCCAGAGGGAGGGTGGAGCGAGGCTCTCTTAAGTACCCTAGCCTCTTAGGCTCTCATCGCTTGGTGACAGGAATAAACAACGAGTCCTCCAAACTAGTCCATCACAACAAGCTAAGGGTAATGATCATCTAGATGCCTTCGCAGCTTTTCCTCGAAAGGTAGTGAATGAAGGAAGACACCCAACCATCACCTAGCTTCAACTAAGCCTTTGATTAACCCCCTCAACCCACTACAGACACGGTCAACTAATGCATAAATTATAAACAACACAAGACATAATTTCGAGGCCGATTCTCTATCCCCAGTGGAGTCGCCAGACTTTAGACAACAGAACTTGGGCGACGCATGCTGTTTTAGACTCAGGGCCTAGTTGAGAGTACGGAATAGTCCGCGGGGAACTAAACTGGAGAATAATGGAGTCACCACCCGGTGTGAACCAGGACAAAGATTTAAGGCCGCACTCACCCCTCGCAAGGGAAGACCTCAAACCGTTGGGTTCGGAATGGTCCCTTACTTATGTCATTGTGATGATATAATTCATGTAATAAATCGACCGCATCTACTCAATAATCATGTTCAAAGATCACCTAGATCTAATATGCTTCTGCCTAACTAACTCCTAATCTAAGTTTGCATGCTTGAAAGTAAGTCTTTAAACAATAAACACACAATATCACGCATCAAACATGTTAAGCCATCGAACCAACGTAAACAAATAGTTATTTAAACATAAATATAAACTAAACTAAACATCATGCATAAAAAGAACATAATCATACTTTAAAATTAGATAACAAAACTAAATTAAAACATGCTTAAAATAATAAACGAATAACCTAAGGACTATAACATGCTCAAATACAAATTTGGATGAGATGAGATACGTGTATCTTAAGTGGTACGTGGTATTGTATCCCGAGTGCAGACCATACTACCGTCCATTCGGAATCGGCTATGGAATTTACGTCGGGGTTTCCACCGATATACCACAAAATGGAACACATATCCCGCTCATCCAACAATCAAATCATGCCTCAAACGACTCTCATGCAATTATATATCAAAAATAAATAAATAAAATGAAAGAAGATAAGTAAAAGGGTGCCCTCAGGTCTAACCTCTTTTGTCGTCTCAAGAAAGGGCGTTACACGTCCGTTGGAAGGGCGAATGATCCGATACATTTCCGATTTGTTTGCTCACTATTTTTCCTCGCTATTTTGATGCTCGAGCTGCTGTTTTAAGTCTGTTTTGCTGCTGTTTTGCTGCTGTGTTTCAGGTCACTGTTTTGGTCGATTAGTGGACTGTTTCAAGTGATTTGGAAGGCTAAAAGGGTTGCGGTTTTGAAGGGTTATTTGGGGGTATTTATGCAGTTTTTTACTGCAGTTCAGGGTGTTTCGGGGACTGTTTTGATGGGTTAAAACCGCACAAAAATTGGGCAGAACAGTGGGGTAAAGTGCGGCAGTTTTGCGAGGCAGTGCAGTGGGTTTTAGGACTGTTTTAGGCGTGTGATTGGGGGCTGTGTTTGGGGTGTTTTACAGCAGTGAGAGGGTGTGTTAGGGGCTATTTTAAGGCTTGTTTAGGGCTGTGAATGGTGGTTGAAGGTACGACAAATGGGGCTTTGTTTAAGGCTTGGGCGTGAAGGGTGTAAGAGAGAAGGGGAGAGGCGGCAATGGAGGATGTTCTTTGGCTTGATGGTTCGGCAATGGAGTCTTGAAGGAGGTGCTTGGGCGTGAGCAAGAAGGCTTGGGTGAGTGTCTTAGGCGTGTGAGAGAGGTATGTGAGCTAGGGTTGTGAATGGGGGGTGCAGGCGTCTTTTTATAGGCAAATGAGAGGAAGTTTTCCTTATACAACTAGGAGTAGGATTTCCATTGGTGGTGACATCTTCTTAATAAGGAATAGATCTCCTTATTTGGATTTATGATTGGATTTGATTTGGTAGGGATTTGATTTGATTTCTTTTATTTAGGTAAGGATTTTACAAGATTTTAGCATGTGATAAATGTGCACAGACCTAAATAAAGGCACTATGGGCGTGAATCCCCTTCCTTGGGCATGGGCTTGGTTTGACTTGGTTTGACTTGGGTATTTTGGGTTTGGTTTGGGTTTTGGGCCTTAGGTAAGCTTTAAAACGGAAGTCCAACAAGTAGCCGAAGCTAAACAACTCAGATAAAATCCAACAAAAATTCTAATTTCCAACTTTACCCTTCCAACGTCCGTTTCCCATGACTTTCATGACTAAAGAAGTAGTTGTCTCCATACGAGACTCATCATCGGGCTGATATGCAAAAATGCAATGCCTTCAATTGCCTTCTTCCTTGGCCTATGGTTCTTCGTTGTTATCCTTTATCTCAATGCAAGAAGCCTGGGTGGTTGAGTGGCTTTATGGTTTAGGGTTCATGTGTGTGTTGGGTTGTTCTTTTTCTGGATTGGGTATTTTATGAGAGTCAGTGAGATTTTGGACTTCATGCCTAAGGCGGGTGCAGATGTCGGTGTCATGGCATTTTTCTTGGTGGAAGTAACAATATTGGTTTAGGTTGAGGTATGGTGGCACAGGGTTCGGAAATGGCCTAGGTTCCAAAGGTTTTTAAAGTCCTTGCATTTTAAGCTTTTCAAATACATTTGACAAAGGTCTACCAAGATTGGAGAATCATCTGTTCTTGACGGTAGCGACCTCGGCAGTAGCGGGCTTGGTCTCAGAAGCCCCCCCAAAAGTTCTTCTATTCTGACCATAGAACTTTCTGTTATCGGCTTCTTCTTCTTCAATATCCATGATAGTCTCCCTCAACTGGCGAAAGTCACCAATTATGGAGGTCATCCTCCTCAGCTTGCTGTAAATAGAGGGCTTGGTGCCCTTGATAATCATCTTGATCTAATCATTCTCTGAGGACAGAGCCTGCATCTTTAGGAACTGGCTTCTCCAACTGTCTACATACTCCTTGAAACTTTCTTCCGGCTTCTGCTTGGTGTTCTGTTAGACAATTATGACCCATAGCGTCACTGTTTGCAAAAGACATTGTGTTTTTCTATAAAATTAACTATGTAGTAATGAAATTGCCTTTTATCATTTCGTAATTTATTTACTTTGATATATAAATGGTAAAAGTCCATATGATTAGTTCTGGATTGAGATGATATGAGACAGTATCAATCCATAAAGGTTTAATCATTAAATATCCCTAGTCGTAGTATTATCGAGATTGGACATCATTAATGTGGAATAGACTAGTATTGCACTTGTGCGAGTTGTGAGGGCATAACGACATGGTTCTCATATGTTTAAGTATAGGATACTTATGCAAGTGCGATAGGAGGTTGTGTTTTACCGATGGTATGGAAAACAGCTTCGCTCTGGATAGACCCCGCGGAATCCCATTGGTAGTATGTATATGTGTCTATGGGAGTCCGCGTCAGGGTTGGTGTATTTGGTCTTAACCTGAGACTTACATCGCTAATACTTGTGACAATCGGTAAACTTTGGTTTTGGTCGTCCAGGGCTTTAACAGGTTCTGTGTACGCATCTATTAGGTTTATCGAGAATCGTAGTGTATTGGATGTGATGTCAAGACGGAAGTATCACTTCAGACATATAGAGATGGTGATCACGCAGGGATTCATAATTAGTTCTCTATTGTGTTGCAACCATCGGGATAATGTGACAAGGTCATGATTATCTGATTCAAAGAGACTAGTTGCTTGATATCCGATATGTGCTTCATACGGGGCAGACACTATTCCAGCCCCAGGCCTAGCACGTGACATCTGATACTGGATCGCAATAGGAGATACTACGTATTCTATGCCTGACATAGATTATATATTCCAGTAAGAATATTTCTGGAGAATTGGGTAGGCACGGTGCTTTGCTAGAAGCCAACTGTGTCTTGTAAATCGATAAGCACGTGGTACGAGGTTCTCACTTTATCGGATAGTCCGATAACCGAATTTACTGCCAACATATCCAGAGATCTCTTGGGTCACTTCCCAAAGATTCACCAATGACAGTTGACTTAAATTAGAATTAATATGGGATTAATTTGGAGAGAGAAAATTAATCTGGGATTAATTAGGGCTTTATTTAATCTAGGATTAAATGTGTTCAGTAGAAAGAGAATACGATTAATTTGGAATTAATCGGTAAAATAAATTTAATAGTTAAATTTGATTTTTCTATTTAATTTATTCAAATGGGTCAAAATTAATATATCGGATATATTAATATGAATTGGATTTCATTACAAAATTAAAGTCGGACTTTAATACGAACGAACGAATTAATTTAGAATTAGTTCGTAAACGACGTTCATAATATATTTGTGAGGCATCATTATTTAATTAAATTAGATTTAATTATTTAGCGACGAAAGTTCGTTTAATCGGATTAAACGGAACCGAGCCGCGACAAATGTTGGTAGAGATATTTGAATTTTGAATTCAAATTGTGAGGCCAACTTCACATGTGTGGTAGGTGGTGGTAGTTGGCATTTATGCCAAGCCACCAACCACCCAACCACCTTATATTGGTTTTGGTAAAACCATTTACCCAACTACCAAGTTTTGGTGAAAAGGGTAAAAAGGTTTTACCAAAAACAAATCTCTACACACTTTACACAAGTTGGAAAATAGAAACCCTAGCACACACTCTCCCTTGGGCGTGAGCTTGTGTCTCTTCTTCACTTGGATTTTCTTATTCAAATCAAAAGCTAGCACTTAAACTAGTCAACAAAGGTGATAGGGAAATATCTTCAAGAGTTGGAATCAACACTTTGCTTGGATCTTGGAGATCATCTTCACAAATTTTTAAAAGCTCAAATCCATTCGTTGTAAGTATTCTGCAACTTATAATGTTCTTATTCAATGTTTTTCATGCTTATTAGATCCTTGGCATGTTCTAGGAACAGTAACAATAGTATCAGAGCCAATTTTAAGCATGAAAAATTTTAGGGTTCTTGAGCATAAAATTTGGGGCTTTTGTGTTTTGAACATGATTTTTTTCAAATTGATGCTTTGAGCATGTTTAGAATATGATAACTTAGAGTTCTGCATGATTAAATTTGAAATAAATTGAATGAATCAAAAATTAAAAAATCTTATGTTGGCCGAATATACACATGCAGTCCACTGTGCAGTTTTTTGATTTTGTAACATAAAATGATGTGTATAAATGCATGTTTAAATGTTGATTGTTGGTTTGATTGGATTAGAATCAAAGTCAATAATGTTTATGTTAAAATCAAAGAGCATGTTGAGCATGAAATGATGTATTTAGGCTTCAATTTATGTTAAGCATGAAATGATGTATTTTGGCCTCAATTTGTGTTGAGCATGAATTGTTGGATTAAGCATGATTAATTAAGTTAATTGGTATTTTGGAAATATTGAGTTTAATTAATTAATCATGACTAATACACTTTAATTATAATAATTAAAATATTTAGAATATTAAAATTGTAATAATTGGCCTTTAAAGTTTATTGGGCTAAAAGTGTGTATTTGGGCTTAATGGGCTTAGTTTGACCAAGTTTGGTTTTGAACTTTTGGATTGGATCCAATTGGGCCCAAAACCAATTACATAAAGTCCAAATACATCACTTGGCCCTTTAAAGAATTTAATTGGGCCTAATGGGCCTAAATTGATTTGATGGCAATAGGGTGATTCCTATTGGGCCTTGGCATTTTGGGTTTGATCCCTTATGGCCAAAGCCCATGCCTTAAGAATCAATTTAAAGCCCATTGGACTTTAATTAAAAATGACATTAGATGTTATTGGGCCTTTGAGACCCATCAAGATTGGGTTTAGAATCCAAGTCTTTTAGGCAAATATATAAGTGTGAATATTTAATTTGGAATTAAATTTGAATTAATCTTGAATACAAATAAATTGGATTTAAAGTTATAGTTCGATATAATTCAAGAATACGTAGTTAAAAGTATTTATTCTTAAACGATTTGGACTCGCGCAAATCATATCATTGTTTGAACATTGGATGGTCATTAAAAAAAGATTAATTAATTGGATTAGATTGATCGAATAACATGCTTTGTTTGAATACATAAATGTGTTGTATGAATAATGTATATCAGATGGATATTAGAAGGGTTAGGGTAATTTTGGAAATTGTAATAAATTTAGAATTTATTAAATTGGGCCTGCGTGTCCAGCCTTAATCTCTTTACTCCTTGTAATTCTCTTCTTACCTATTCCCCTCAATGTAAATGAGGTTTCTTTATTGTATTTTGTAATTGGATAGGAGTTAGAATAGTTCTAGCAGTGGAGAGGAAATGAAGCGATTTGTTCTAGGAACAATCTGTTTAAATATCCATCCGCATATCGTTATGAATTTACTTTCGCGCCTTATGATGTTTTAGAAGCATGCTTAAGGGTGTATGATGAGACCTAATCAAAAATAATAAATTGGATGCCAATTTACGCGAAAAACCCTAAAAAAACATATTAAGCATTTTTTCCTTCCGTTGAGTGATTCTTACTCAAGATCCAAAGTTGGCATTGGTTTGTTGGCCAAAGTCAAGACCTTTGACAATTGCGGATGTGTTTGAATCATGAAAGTTTTTTTCTATATCGGTGTCTTGTCCAAGTTGTGATTTGTTGGCCAAATTCAAGTTCACTTCTTGTCCATCGACATTGATTACGAAGCTTTCCATGTCAATGGGTCCGCTTAACTGGAATCATTAAGCTTGTTGTTCCAAAGCCAAGGCTTAGTTGATTCAGAGGAAAAGGTTAGGAAAATATATTGGATATATTGGCATATATATTGTATATATGTTTCGGACTTGGATGTCCACCTACCGGATCTAGGAATTGAATGAGATCCAATTGATCTTCGAGATCTACCTAGTTAAGTTTCATACATCTTGTTGGCCAAAGTCAAGGTTGTGTGTTATTTAACGGGATCCTAGCCCACTAGGAAACTATGTTTCCCGAGTACTCGACAGAGGGTTAGAGGCTCACCGAAAAATAGTGGGAGACTAGTATTGAATTTGCAATTTCATTCAGATACTTAGCTTTACGCGCTTTCAAATAATTTCGTCAAAATTACTTTATTAGTTGGACTAATATATTGTTATTTTTCTATGTAACAGTTATACTGTACCCATTATCATTGACTAGATAGTTGGACTATCGTAGTCAAGATGACAGGAAAGGGAAATGTCCGCGACATTATCTTGGGAGAAAATGTCTTTAAGGGCACGAACTTTGCAGATTGGGAAATGAACCTTAGGATTGTCCTAGGTTCAGAGAGGCTTTTGTATATTTTACAGAGACCTCTTGGGAGTAAGCCCGGACCGATTGAGCTGGAGCTTTGGAAGACCCACAGCGATGATTGTGACACAACTCAGTCCAATATGCTTGCTTCGATGACTCAGCATTTCCGCAGACAAAATAGGGACTTGGATCCTTATAACATGTTAGCAAGGTTACAAGATCTGCATCGCTCTAACAAGAGGATGCTGAGGTACGAGTTAGTGAAGAAGCTCTTTCACTCACGCATGACAGAAGGCATGTCTGTTGAGTCCCACGTGGCACAGATGATTGCTGACATTGATGAACTGGCCAACATGGGATAGTCTTTGAGGCTGAGATTACTGTGGATATGATCCTGCAATCTCTCCCCGATTCCTGGAGACAGTTCATCATAAATGATAATTTGATGAACAACAGTGATACTCTTGGAGAGTTATTGTCAACTCTCAAGGAGGCTGAGAAGGAGCTTCAAAAGGGCAACAAGCGCAAGGCGCACTTTGCATCGACATCTCATGCACCTAGGGCTGGGCCCAAGGCAACTGGAGGTGTGAAATAGAAGAAGCATAACACAAAGGGCAAGGCCAAATCGTCAAAGGCTTTTGGGAAGCCAAAGGACAAATCTCAGGATGTTTGACTACAGTGCGGCAAGCGGGGTCACTGGAAGCGTGACTGCCGCGAGTACAAGGTGCTTCAGAAGGAGATTAAAGCGGGCAAGGCACTGGCTTCAGGTATGTTTGTTATTGAAATAAACATGGCTACTTCTAGTTTTAAAAATTTGATTTTTGATTCTGGTTGTGGTACTCACATATATACTGATGTGCAGGATCTGTAGATTAGTAGGAGACTAACCTCAGGGGAGATTTATCTACGCGTTGGAAATGGGGCACCAGTCGCCGTTTTGGCCGTTGGCACTTTTGTTTTAGAACTACCTTTGGGGCATGTACTTAAACTTTCAGACTGTTATTATGTACCTAGTTTGACTAGGAATATTATCTCTGTATCTTGTTTGACCCAATGCAGGTACACTTTTGTATTCCGAAACACTGAGTGTTTTGTTTATAAAGATGATTTTGAGATATGTTCTGCTGATGCTAATAATGGTATTTATATTTTGAATAAAAATCAATCTCAAACATATAATGTAACAAACAAAAGGCTCAAACTAAGTAACAAAGATGAAACTTATATGTGCCACTGTCGTCTTGGACACATTAACAAGACTCGCATATCCACACTTTCGAATAGTGGGTACTTGGACGAATTTGATCCAAATTCATTTGACGTCTGTGAATCTTGCTTATTAGGCAAAATGCCTAAATCACCTTTTAGCGGTAAAGGTGTACGCGCCACCGAACTGTTAGCCCTCGTTCATAGTGACGTTTGTGGCCCCATGTCTAGCCAGGCTAGAGGTGGATATGAATACTTTGTAACCTTCACGGATGATGCATCGCATTATGGTTATGTGTATCTTATGAGACACAAGTCGGAAACTTTTGAGAAATTCAAAGAGTTTCGACACGAAGTTGAAAAACAGACCGGCAAGAGTATAAAGACATTACGGTCAGACCGTGGTGGCGAATACTTGAGAAATGAGTTTCTAGATTACTTGAAAGAATATGGTATTCTTTCACAGTGGACACCTCCTGGAACGCCGCAATTAAACGGTGTTTCCGAACGGAGAAACCGAACTCTGTTGGACTTGGTAAGGTCTATGATGAGTCGCACTGAGCTACCTATTTCCTTCTGGGGATATACATTAAACAATGCAGTTCTTATTTTGAATAAGGTTCCGTCAAAGTCTGTACAACAGACACCATATGAGATATGGACAGGAAAGAAACCGGGTTTCTCATTCCTAAAGATTTGGGGATGCTGGGCATACGTCAAGCGTTTGGAAGGTACCAAACTTGAGCTCAAATCGGATAAATACCTATTCGTAGGATATCCTAGGGGAACCATCTAGCTAGTTTAGAGTAGTATATAAACATATATTAGAGTAATGAAGTTTGAACGGTAGAATCAGAGAGGATTCGTAGATTTTGAGAAATTCTGTAGTTTATCATAGTTGGGTAGGAAGTTCCGCAAATAGCAGTTCTGACCGTGAGTTGTCTTTTGTTTTGACAGATCGGACTAAGGTTACGAGCGTTCACCTAGCTAGGTAAGTAATCCATGCGATGATTACTTGTGATGTATTTTGACTGGATTTAAATAATAAATAAACTTTATAGATATATATGTAAACATGAAACCGGATATATATATACATATATACACACATATGTATGAGTATATAAGTAGTAAGAAATCAGCAAACCTAAGACTGAAAAGTATAAGAAATAAAAAGTATATATAAACCGTGAGCAGATGTTTATAAATATGATATAAAGAGACTTGGGTTTGGGGGTTGTAGAAACTACACCATAGGGAATGAGATTAAAGTTTAAAGAATGATAAGTTGTAAGAAACAAAAATATATAAAATAATGCATGTAGAAGAACACAAGAACAAGAATACAAATGTATACATGTATAAGCCAAAGCATGTAGGTTACATGGAGAATAAGAAAGTTTATATATATATATTGTTTGTATGTATTCGATTAAGTATAACTAATAATTTTGGAAGATGCCTAAATAAGCCTATTGTTGAGATAGATGTTATAGTATGATTATAAATGATTAAAGAGTAATGGAAATGAATGAATAAGTAAACTTTACATATATACAAAGTCATACTTTCGTTTATAATGATCGATTGTGTGTGTACAAATATAACTATACATTATATTGTTTTGTGAGCCATTAATAAGGTAGCTTATGGAGGTAAGCTAAGTTGTGATGGTATAGATGTGTAAAAAGTATATTGCAAACAGTATAAGTATATAGAATGTGAGACAACTCAAGATGTAAGCATATAAGGAATAAAATGCATAGTTTATTTCTTTGTACATATGCATAAACACGAGCATAAACATATGCATGAACATATGTGGTATTATGTAAAAAGCATGGTTAGAATAAAAGAAAGTATTAGAAATGAACATGCATATGTCGTTAGCTTAAAATGAGTGCATGATCATATCCATGTACTTACATGATAAAATAAGAAAGGTTTTGAAACTCAAGGGTTTTAAAGAAAAGTAACAGAGACTTTTAAAAAGAGATGTTTTTAGAAATGGTTTATATATTTTTGAGATCCATTTTATGGTTTTATGTTTTTCGGGGCATGAGGTAAGAACTCACCCCAGTATGTAACATGAGATACAGTTCGGAATTGACAGATACTTTGGAATTGACGGATTCAGAAACATGGCACATGTTAAGAACTGAGGGGACACTCTTAGATCCTCTAAATGGGATAAACCCTAGTTTGAGCTTGGGTGGTAGTATAGATCCGCACCCACAGCTCCAATTTGTGGCTTGGGGGACGGCGATACGTAACGCCCCAAGACCACCAGTTTCAGAGCAGGTATGGCATGCTTTAGGGGACGGCGATATGTAAGGCCCCAATGTCATGGGTTTGCATATATGGCTTGAGGGCGTATGGGGGGACGGTGATACGTAACGCCCTCATTCGTCAGTTTTTTAGCAGACACTCAGATATCAGTTTTTCAGAAAAGAAGTTTTTAAATATCAGATTTTTAGAAAACAATTTTCAGAGATACAAAATTCAGAGGAAGTTTTTAGTTTTCCGTTTTCAGATACTGATTACAATTTCAAATGCAGTTTTCAGTTTTCGGTTACAGCTTTCAGAAAGAGCTTTTTAGAAAAGAAAGTTTTCAGAAACATCGGTTTTATAAGCGATTCAGAATTTTAAAACATAAATTAGTTTTCGAGTAATGTTTTCAACAAAGAGTTCTTTAGAAAGAGTTTCATAAAATATGTTTTAAAGACATAGCATGTTGAAGTAAAGTATGATTTGCAATTATGGCATATGAATCATGTATTCTATTAAGTCATTGAGATGCATATAGTTGATGTAAATGCATTATAGCATGAGTACATTATATCATTATTATGTTTATATGTATTTGTAGATGATGTTGGTATGAGATGTAGGAATATATAAGAGATTCTCCTTGTGAATATTAATTCGTGATTATATAATTAAATTCATACATGTCATCATGATCTAAGTAGTGTGATAAATATTTGAAGGAAAGAATATTTAATTTTCCAACTTGATGATATTTCAAGGAAGGTAAGAGTAAGGGATTATAATAAATACCGGAATTAGATCAAAATTAAATATAAAGAAAAATGGAAAGCTATTAAAGTAATGTAGTGTAAACGTAAGAGTCTTGGTACAATAGATGGATTATAGAGCTTAATGGCCATACTATAGATGTTTAAAGTGTAAGTAAGAAACAAGATGTAGGGTGTGTGTGAATTAGAACATAAAATTTGTAATAAGTGGTAACGTCTGAACATGGATTAGAGTTTTATAGATTACTCATAATTGAGAATCAATTATGATTATATAGACAATTTAAGTCATTAATAGATTAAGAAATATACTTTGTATGAGTTTGTATGCTCAAGTTATGAGCATGGTTACTTACTGAGTCTTATGACTCACACCACTACAGTTTGAAGTTTTATAGGTCAGTAGCAGTCATATAGAACCAGCAGGATATCAGTGAAGACTTTGATGAAAGTGGATCGCCACAATTGTAGTCAAGAGAGTTTTGAGTCTTGGGTCGAGTTATGGGTCCTCACGGCCCTTTGTATAGTATTTGCATTTATATTTTTATATGTAAGGTTATGTTATAACATAGTCTTATTTTGAGTTCTGGCAAGAGGCCAATTATTTACTTTTGTTCATTAAGTTCAGGCCTGAGGACTGGATGAGGATTGCATATATTTGAGTTTTCTTGTGTAGGTTGTCTCAGGGTGCTGGCTATAAGCCAGGTTGCATGATGTTTTGCATACATCATGCTGAAATTTCATTAGAATCAGAGGCTTATAGAGATGAGTTTCCCTGTCTCCTGCCGGTAACATCCTGGCCTATATAAACCAATATATTACCCAAAACATAAAATAACCATATATTACCCAAAACATAAAATAACCACTTATAAAACAGTGATATTGCAATTCATCACAACCTTAGATAATGTTTTTAGTTACAAAACATACCTAAAATTAAAAAATGCATAGTTAAACAAAAAATTAAAAAAAATTGAAAATTATAACAATAAAATAAAATATTGGAGTTAGGGGTTTCACTTTTAATACTTCAAATATAGATTACTCTCTTATCAATTAAACATTTCTTGAATTAATTATATTAAAATTGACCATGTAGACGATGAATGTCATTTGTTAAAAGTCCATCCAACCATATCGGCGGCAACAAAATCATATAAACCAATCATGTCGACGGTAATAAGGTTAGCACCTAAACCGACCATATAGGTGGAAACTAAGTCTAATAATGTAAAACCTACCATATATATGGTAAATAATTAATTCAATTTACTTATTTAAATTAATGGAGTAAATCTAAATTATTATATTAAAAGTTTCACCCTGGACTCCATCAAAAAGAGATTACCTACTCATGATATAATTATAAACACGTAAAAATTTATTAAATAAATAAAGAGAAAATACAAGAAAACTTAATAAACATGCATGACACTTTCTTTTAGGTTTTCATGGAGAAATCCACCAAAGAAAGAATGAATATTTTACAAAGTTTAGCTTGGTATTTTTAGGTAAATATAAAAGGCTTCCACTAATTTCTCCACCAAACATGCTACCATACTTGGCACCAAACATGGCACTAAAATACGACAATTGCGCAAAGCTGAAATTTTTGAAATTGTACTTCGTTGGAATGCCATTCCAAGTTTCCAATCTCTAAAATCAAAATTTCAGTCTAGTTTTTGTCCTTATTTGTTCCATATTTCATCCTGATTGATTCCATTAATTCTCGATTTTATTTTATCTTTAAAATAAACTAAAACACATCAAAACGTTCATAAAACTCGAGAAACTATACAAATTATTATGTAAAAGGTGCGGTAAATATTGATATATTTTCCACGCATCACACCCAAAACCTAACATTTTGCTAGTCCTCGAGCAAAACAACAAAAGAAAATGCAATAAAGGATTAAAATTAAACTAAGCCACTTTCGTAGGGATCACAGTTACATTTAGCGTATGCAACAAGCCTTTAAATCCCTAGTTGTCCCTAGTGGATGAGTTGTAGTCTTGTGAGGACTTACAGTGACGATACCCACAAACGTCAATCTAATGCACACAAAAGCAAAAAAGAGAATAAACAAGTTAGTGAATAAACAAGTGAAACTTCTTATCCAAGTTAATAATTGTTTTTTTTTCTTTTTAAATTACTAAAAAAGTAATTCTACGATTGTTTTCACCATTCTTCATATGCATAACCAACAAAGTATTAATCAGCTCATTGTGCCCATAATATTAACAAGTGTAGTTGAAAAGAGAGTAATATTTTTTTTTCCTAAAGTTATATCAGAATTCACACTTTTTTTAGCAATGAAATTTTTCCTGATTATTTATTTATTTATTTATTTTACAATATCTCCAATCCATGTAGGGAGCTTTAGGTGAGTGACTCCCAAGTCATTTAACTTTAGGGCACTAGAAGTTAAGATACCTTTACAGACATAATTACTCAGATTTCAGATATCTTTCTTTCTCTATATTTTTTTTAATAACATCTTCAATCTATGAAGCGAGCTTTGGGCCAGTGACTTCCAAACCAGTTGGTTTTAGGGTACCAGGTGTTAAAAAATCCATTCGGACTTAATTACTCAGATCTCATATATATTTTTTTTAATATACATAATTTTTTTTTTAAAATTCCATTGCTTTTTTAGATACTTCCTCCAATTAAACTAGAGCACTGAATATTACAAACTTTTCAATTACAGCTCATGGCCATATGTTACCAGACATATTGATAATACATGTCAATTGAAAATATGAAGATCTATTTTAGTTAGTATTATAGAGAATTCAAAAATTAAATAATTCAAGAGGAAATAAAAAAAATTTAACTTGTTACGTAATAGGTTGAGATACGTCTCAGGAGTAGAAATTCCTTACTCATCTATCTCACTCCAATTTCACCTCATTAGCCAAATTAAAATAAAAACAAAAAAAAATATTTTTTTAATTTTTTTAAATTTTTTGATTTTTTTTTAATAAAAATCAAATAAAAACAACACAAATGAAAAATATAAACAAGATACTAGTCAACTATTCCCCTCCCCAAAACCTAATTGAGACACTGTACTCAATGTCTAATGCAGAACAAGAGTTAGAAAACAGTACCTGGTTAGCTGAAATTCTATATCTTAAAAAGAAAATTAAATGTTAAGATCCAGATTTATCCGACGCTTTTTACCATGATCATTATCATGTTGGTTTCTTATGAGGTCCCAAGATCATGAAATCAAGAAATGAAACAAGTGAATACACATCAAAGGAGGTGCAGAATATACTAACATTGACTGGATCTTGCAACGCGATGAAAACGAGTCTTCAAGCTTCTCAAACTCGCGGCAGTGGCCTCCTTGTACTGCAGTGGTGCTCGGTTTTGGTCTGTGAAACTCCTCCAAGATTCGGCCATGGCAGACACCATGGAAGCTCCAAGCTTCAAGCTCCAAAATTGATTCCAAGCTCATGTGTTCACTGCCCTATCACCTTAGGAAGACTCATGGTGTGGGCTAGCACAAGATTTTGCAACAAAATCATTTATTGCTTCTCTTTTTAATTCGGCAAAACCAGAAAAGTAAGGAGAAGAAGAAGAACGGCTCAAAGCCGTGTGAGAGAGTGGAGGGAAAAGAGAAGACCGAATGTCAAAGTGAAGAGAGAAGGAAAAATATTTTACTTATATATTTATTTTTTATTTTCCAAAACAAAAACAAATACAAAAAGCATTTTCCATTTACCAAAAAGTCAAAAAGCAAAAGCCCATTAATGCTTTTCGACTACCACATCACTATTCACATCAATCAATCAAGTGATAAGTTGTCACATCACTCAAAGTGACTAATGATTTGACGCTTGATGTGACTAGTGATGTGATGCTTAATTTGACTTGCGTGCCGCACTCGAATTCGAAATGCGAATGCGCTCGTAAATAATCCCAGGCTCGGGTTCGCTAATTCTAAATTAACGAATTTTTCGTTGCGACACAATTAAATGATTACGCCTAGCGAAATCGCTATTCACATCGCTGATGAATTAATTCTAAATTAATTCGTTCGCCCGAATTAAAATCTAATTTTAATTCCGCGTCGAAATCCAATTTCATATAATATATTGAATATATTATTTTATCGATTAATTCCAAATTAATCATTCTCTCTCTTTAATTAATATTTTATCTCAGATAAAATATCTCCATAATTAATCCCAGATTAATTTTCTCTCTCTTCTAATTAATAACAGATTAATTAAAGCGCCATTCATACATCATCGGTGAATCTTCGGGAAGCGACCCATGAGATCCCCGGATATGTTGGCAGTGAATACGGTCGTCGAACTATCCGAACACGTAAGTACCTCGTATTGCGTTTGTACCGATTTATAAGACAAGGTTGGCTTCTAGCAAAGCGCCATGCCTACCCAATTCTCTAGAAATATCCTTATAGGAATATGTGATCTATATCAAGCGTACTATACCGTAGTATTGCGTATTTCGATCCAGCATTGGATGATCACGTGCTAGGCTTGGGGCTGGAATTGTGTCTGCCCTGTACGAAGCACATATCGGATGTCTGGTAACTAGTCTCTTTAATCGGATATACATGACCTAGTCATAATATCCCGATAGCTCGAGCATTTAAGAGGACAAGTTCCGTATCCTACGTGACCATCATCTCCACTATGACTGGAGTGATACTTCCGTCTTGACACCACACCCAACACACTACGACTCTCAATATACCCAGCATTGGCGTACACAGAACCTGTTAAAGTCTCGGACGACCGCAACCAAAATATATTGATTATCGCAAGTATTAGCGGTGCAAGTCTCCGGTTAAGACCAAATACACCTACCCTGATTTCGGACTTCCATAGACACATAGTCATACTACCAATGGAATTTCGAGGGGTCTATCCAGAGCGAAGCTGTTTCCGGTACCATCAGTGAAACATAACCTCCTATTACACTTGCATGAGTATCCAATACCCAAATATATGAGAACTATGTCGTTCTGCTCTCACAACGCGCACAAGTGCAATACTAGTCTTTTATGTATTTATCGATGTCCAATCTCGATAATACTATGAATAGGGATATTTAATGATTATCCTTCGTGGACTGATACTGTCTCATATAATTCTCCGTCCAGGAACAAATCATAGGGACCTCTCATCATTTATACATCTAGGTGATCTAATCACAAATGATAAGAGTGCAATCTCTTTTGTCACATAGTTAATTTTTACAACAACACCATTGTTGTACAAATAGTGACGCTATGGGTCATAATTGTCCAACAATCTCCCACTTGGCCTATAGCCAGTCACTCGAGTGTCTTACACCCTAACTATGTACGGTTGGCTCAAAATGTTGAGAAAATGATTTCGTCAGCGGATTTGTATGATTATCATCTGATGCGATTTATTCGATCATCACATCACCACGATGTATGATCCGAACAAATCAGATGAGTATCGAAGTATGTATCTGGATTGTGGATGAGACCATTAATTCTTTAGCCTGTGCTAACGCCTAGCTCAGCTGCTAACAGAGCTATATCTAATCTAATTAGATTTATTATCGATCCAAATGGCTTCTACTGCTGCCTCAGCAGCAGCAATAACCCGCATTTTTTTTATTCGGTAACAGTATCTTGGTAGGAAGATCTCCAGCTCACTACACCGTTATTCAAACTATATAGTACCATTTGCGACTTTTAGTCATTTTATCAGTTTAGGAAACTTGCAGTAGTGATCCCAGTCACTTCAAGTTCTCATTCTCCACAGATTAAGACAACATCCTTAGATCTCTAAGATACTAACGGATGTTCTTAACATCAATCCAGTCACTATCACATGGATTGGCTCGATTGTGAATCTTTATGCTCAAAGCGTATGAGACATCAGGTCATGTACATTTTTCAATGTACGAGTTTCTTGGAAAGTTTTCTCGAAAGCCTAGCTTTCACCAATTATATTTATGGGAATATCATTTCCAAGAAACGACATATTATCATTATTTAGAGGACAACCACTATCAGTGCGCTCCCACTAACCTCCTTATATACACAAGAATCATATTCGTTTTTGAATCAAATCATACACCATTATGATTACATCAAAATGATAATTCCAAGAACTTATGCTTACTTCAGTAAGTATTATCCAAATGGATCTACCATGACAACAGTTAAAAGGTTGAATCGTAATTAACATAATCTTGATAACGATACCTTTCCATTAAAAGCCTAGCTTTATACGTTGGTATGTTGCCATCCAAGTATGTCTTCCTTGAAGACTTATATAGTACCAATAGGCACAATGCCTTGAGGTACATCAACTTGTATCCAAACATAATTGATATACATGGAATCCATTTCGGATTCATATGGCATTTTGCCATAATAGGGAGTCGATACCATGTATCACTACCTTATATATAGTCAGTTGGTATAACTCAATAAGATAGACATCTTTATGAGGTGAGATCAGAAACCCATACCCCAGGTTGTTTTCTGACTCTCTCCGACTATGCGGTTCTTGTGTATTTAAAAATTAATAATATAGTTTCATCCTTGATGAACTATTTTTGTGTTCCATTAAGGACTCGGTGCCTTGAACAGTATCACTCCGATTTTCATCGAGTTTTACTATCCTCCCACTTACCACTGCATATAGGTATTCCTCTTAGGAAAACCGCATGGTGAGCAACAATCTAATTGTTCTCTCGTGAGGAGTATAAGTACAATACTTATGGTATCCCTAGGATATGCTACATTTGGCACTAATCCAATTTGGGTTCTTGTTTGGTATCATCCAAGCGTATGCCTAGCATAACCAAATCATCAGGAATGAGAAACCCAGTTTCTTTTCCCGTTTATATTAATATAATATCTGTCAAACAGATTTTAATGGAACCTTATTCAAAATAAGTTCTTGCACTGTTTATCATATCCGTTGAAGGAAACGGTATCTCAGAGCGACTCGTGATTAACCTTATCATGTCTAACAAAATTTGGTTAATCCTGTTCGGACACACCGTCAAACTGACGTGTTCCGAAATGAGTCCTCTTTGAAAGAATACTATACTCTTTCAAGTATACGAGAAACTTATTGCTTAAGTATTTTCCATTACGGTCTTACCCATGACGGTTTAATACTATAGCCGATCTGTTTGTCTATTTCGTGTCGAAACTCTAAAAGTTTCCAATTTGTGTTCTTCAAAAGAAACACATAACCATACGCGATGCCACATTCGTAAAGGTCATCCACATCTAGCCTGGCTAGACATGGGCCCACTTGCTTCACTATGAACTAGGGCTAACAGATCGGTGGCATTTACACTTTTACCAAGTAAATAGTGTTTTAGGCACTTTGCCCAATAAACTAGATTCGTAGACTTTATTTGAATAGAGTCAAATCAGTCCAAGTACCCACTCTTCGAAAGTGTGGACATACGAGTCTTGTTTGATTGTGTCCCAGACAATAATGCCACAATTAGTTTCTTAATTGATCAAATCAGTTTGAGCTATTTATTTGTCATGTTATATATTTGAGATATTATTTATATTCAAAACATAAATTTTGTTATTCACATCTAATGTGTTTATCTCAATATCATCTTTATATAATAAAACACTTTAGTGTTATAGAATATAAAGGTTCACCCGCAGCAGGTTAAACACTGATATAGAGATAATGTATCTTGTCAAACTAGTTACATTATAATAGTTCCTTAATTTAAGTACAAACCCGAAAGTAGTTCCTAAATTCAAGTATCTACGGTTAAAACAGCGACTTTCGTCCCGTTTCCAATTCGCAGATAAATCTCAATAGAAGCCAGTATCCTGCTTATAGCAGATTCTGAACATCAGTACATATTAATGTACCATACTAAGTATCTAAAATCCAATTTTAATACTAGTTGTGAACATATTTATGACAAACATATTCGAAGTCAGAGCCTTGCTCGTCTTCAATTCCTTCTTAGGATATGTCCTTTTATCTTCCCATAAGATTATAATGATTTTGCCTTTGCCCCTTTTTCATATTCCAGAAGCCTTTGGCCAAGCCTCGATTTCTAGAATATCGAAGTAAGGTGCGCCTTGCGCTACTTACCTAATTGCAAAGTTTGACTTTGTCTCCTTGAGAATAGTCATTAATTCTCCAATAATTATTTATTGCAATTTAGTATTTCAAAGATCTAAAATAAATCCATGAAAATCCTTCAATTTCATTATCATACTTTAAGGATCTAATCATTAGTTCTGATTCAGAAATTAAGGAGTCTACTTGACAAGTATAATGGATTAAATACTAACGTTATCATTACATGAATATTCCAAATATCATGTTCCACTTATTTGCTTAACTTCAGGCTTAGGCCTAATATGTTATTTTATCAAATAAAGTATCTTGTTTTTTTTCCAGGACCATCCTGAAATAATTCCCAATTTGAAAAAATATAGTCGTTTAAATACATTTTCACCTAGGATTATGTTTTAAACACTAATCTTTCATTTTTATCTTGATTCTAATAGTCCAACTATTAATCAACGATTTGTGGTACTATGTATTATATTGATTATTATAGTCCAACTATACAATCAAATATAATTTAAATTAATTAACCTCAATTATATTGATTACTATAATCCAATTATAAAATCAACTGTAAATTAAAATTAATTAATTCAAATATATTGATTACTATAATCCAATTATATAATCAACTATAATACAGTTCAACTGCTTATAAAAAAACAATTTAAATATTAGTCCAACTAACATTTATTTATATGACGAATGATTTGAATGAGCGCGTATGGCAAGTAATTAAACTATTATTGCAAATTCAATTCTTGCCTCCCACTATTTTTCGGCGAGCCTCTAACCCTCTATCGAGTACTCGGGAAATCGTGTTTCATAGTGGGATAGGATCCCGTTAAATATCACACAATCTTGACTTTGGCCAACAAATTGTATGATAATTAACTAGGTAGATCTCTAAGATCAATTGGATCCAATCTAATTCCTAGATCCGGTAGGGGGATATCCAAGTCTAAAATATATCTCTTATATATGCCAATACATCAAATGTATTACCTAACCTTTTTTCTCTGAATCAACTAAGCCTTGGCTTTGGCACAACAAACTTAGTGACCCCAGTCAAGCTCGACCCATTGACCATGGAAAGCTTCGTAATCAATGTCGATGGACAAGAAGTGGTCTTGACTTTGGCCAACAAACCACAACTTGGACAAGACACTGATATGGAACAAAGCCTTCGTGATTCAAACACATCTTCAACAGACAAAGGCCTTGACTTTGGCCAACAACCAATGCCGTCTCGGATCTTGATTGAGAATCACTCAATGGAAGGAAAGACGCTTAATATTGAGCGAGGGTTTTTCACGTGCAAATTGGAAACCAATTTATTATCTTTGTTAAGGTCTCATCATCATACACCCTTAAACATGCATTCTAAACACATAATAAAGCGTATATGAAAAATAATAATGATATGCGGATGGATACTTTATACAATTGATCAAATCTCTCATTTTCTTTCTCCTGCTAGCACATATATTACTTCTACCCGTTACATAACACTTCTAAAGAAACCTCATTTACATTGAGGGAAATAAATGAGAAGAGAATACAAAGAGTATAAAGGTGAAAAGGCTGGACATGCAGGTCCAATTAATAAATCAAATTTATTACAACAATTTCTAAAATTGCCCCACCCGACTAATATCCATCCGATATACATTATTCAGGCATCGCAACCATGTATTCACACGAGCATGTTATCAATCAATCTAATCAAATTAATTAATCTGATAATTAGTGATCATCCAATGTTCAAACAACGATTTGATTTTTGCTCGAGTCAAACTCGTTTTGTGAATAAGTACTCAAAGTACGAATTCTTGAATTAAATTAAACTACAACATTAAATCCAATTCAATTTGTGTTTAATACTAATTCACTATTTAATTCCAAATTAACTATTAAACTTTTATTAATGAACCTTTTACGATTTAAATTCCAAATTCAATCGTAACGGGTCTCAAAGCTCGATTAATGTACAATGTTTATTAAATTAAAGTCCAATGGGCTTTTAATTATTTCTTAAGGCGTGGACTTTTGGTCAACTCAAGTCAAACCGATAACCAAAGTCCAATCTGGGAGTTACCCCATAAGCCTTTAAATTAATTTTGGCCCATTAGGCCCAATTAAATAATTAAGGTCCATTAAGGCATAATTGGACTTTATGGATGCGGTTTTGGGCCCAATTGTATCCAACCAAATTGGCCTAAACCTAACTTGGTACAACCAAGCCCAAAAGCCCAATTACAACTTTTAAGTCCCAAATCCAATTTCAAGCCCAATTAATTAACTTATAAAATTCCAAATTCCACAATTAATTAACCTAAGTGTAATACACAATTAATTACCCAATTAACAATTCTAAAACATCAATTAGCCTAATTAATCATGAACTTTAACAACAAATAGTGTCCAACATAATTTATCAAAATCAAACCCATTTTCACATGCTTTTGTTCTCGACAATTAGGGGTTTTTGCATTCCGATTCGGTTCAATCCAATTGAATCCACAATCATCATTTCCCAAATCAATTCAACTCATCCAATGAATTAAAATCAAAAAAACACAATGAATTTCAAAAATTCAAAGAATTCGGCCAAGCCTTAAATTTGGGGAAATTTGTCCAATTCAAAATTCAATCCAATTAAACCTCAAATTAACATTACCCAATTGTTTTAAGCCATCCAATGATCAAACAAACAAAAATCACCAAGATATAGGGCTTACAATTTTCGGCCATGCCAAAAAATTGGGGAAAACTTGATCGAATCAAATTTCATGAAATTGACCATGCACAACGTCAATTAATCAACATACAAGCATACTAATCAATCAATTTAACCAAATCATACTTCATTAGATTTTACCCAATTTCAAACCCTAAAATTTTTCATGCTTGATAAAAGCTCTGATACCATTGTTGGTTTCTTATGAGGTCCTAAGATCATGAAATCAAGCAATGAAACAAGTGAATACATATCAAAGTGTTGGTTTCTATAATATGTCCCAAGGAAAGATTAAGCATATGAAATACAACAAAATGAATATATATAATAAACTTTAAGCATGGCGGAATCATACTTACAAAGCTTTGTGATGAAGAAGATGAACAAAGATGGAAGCCCAAAGATCCTTGAAGTTTCGGCCAAGGTGAAGAAATGGAAGAAAGCTCCAAGCTTTGTGTATTCCAAGCTCCAAGGTGGTTTCCCTATCACCTCCTTTGATTCCAAGATGTGCTAGCAAAAAAAAAAAATGAAGAAAAAATTCTTCCTTTGCCTTAGTGTAATTTCGGCAATATGAGAGAAAGGGAGAGCTTTGCTTTTTCAATTATTTTGTTTAAAACAATATGAAAAAACTAATACCAAATATTTGGTATATCCATTGCAAAAAGTCAAAGAATTTTTCCCTCCAAAAAGGCATTAAATGCCTCCACCAACTTGCCTCATGAATAGTGACATCTAGTCACTTTAATAAAGTGACTTGTGACATCCATCAACTAGTCATGTCAAGTGATTTGTGACTTGCGGGTCCCACTCATTTCAAAATACGAATGTGTCCGCAAACACTTTCGGGCTCGGTTTCGCTAATTCCGAATCAACGAATTTCCGTCGCGACGTAAATTAAATAATTATGCCTAGCGAAATCACTATTCACGTCGCTAACGAATTAATTCTAAATTGATTCGTTGCCCGAATTAAAATCCGATTTTAATTCCGCGTCGAAATCTAATTTCGTTTAATATATCGAATATATTATTTTACCGATTAATTCCAAATTAATTCTCTCTCTCAAAATAGGCATTTTATCCAAGATAAAGTTTCTCCGTAATTAATCCAAGATTAATAAAGTTCGAATCAAATATCATAGGCGAATCTTCAGGAAGCGACCCGAGAGATCTCCGGATATGTTGGCAGTAAATTCGGTCGTCGGATAATCCGAACACGTACGTACCTAGTACTAAGTTTTTACCGATTTACAAGACAAGGTTGGCTTCTAGCAAAGCGCGATGCCTACCCAATTCTCCAGAAATATTCTTATTGGAATATTAGATCTATATCAAGCGTAGTATACTGTAGTATTGCGTACATCGATCCAGTATCGGACGATCACATTTTAGGCCTGGGGCTGGAATGTGTCTGCCCCGTACGAAACATATATCGGACATCAAGCAACTAGTCTCTTTAAATCGGACAATCCTGACCTAGTCATATTGCCCCGACGGTTGCAACCTTTTATAGAGTACTAGTTCTGTATCCTGTGCGATCATCAACTCCATATGTCTGAAGTGACACTTCCATCTTGACATCACACCCAGTACACTACGATTCCTGATAAACCCAGAGAGTGGTGAGCACAGAACGGTTAAAGCCCCCAACCACCAAAACCAAAGTTTACCGATTGTCGCAAGTACTAGCGATGCAAGTCTCAGGTTAAGACCATATACACCTACCCTGATGCGGCCTCCCATAGACACGCAGACATACTACCAATGGGATTCCGCGGGGTCTATCCAGAGCGAAGCTGTTTTCCGTACCATTTGTAAAACACAACCTCCTATCGCACTTGCATAAGTATCCAATACTTAATATATGAGAACTATGCTGTTGTGCCCTCACAACGTGCACAAGTGCAATACTAGTCTATTCCGCATTATCGATGTCCTATCTCGATAACACTCCGACTAGGGATATTTAATGATTAAACCTTTTATATATTGATACTGTCTCATATCATCTCAATACGGAACTAATCATATGGACTTTCGCCATTTATATATCAAAGTAAATAAATCACAAAACGGCAAAAGGCAATTTCATTATAACATAGTTAATTTTGTACAATAATACAATATCATTTACAAAACAGTGACGCTATGGGTCATAATGTCTAACAATCTCCCACTTGGCCTATAGCCAGTCACTCAAGCATCTAATACCTGAACTATGTATGTGTCGCTCAAACACATGCGTATAAACAGCCTTCGTCAGCGGATCTGTAATGTTGTTATCTGATGCGACCTTCTCGACCTTTACATCGCCACGATGTATAATCTCCCGAATCAGATGGTAACTCCGAAGAACATGCTTGGATCATTGATGAGACCTTGGTTCCTTAGCTTGTGCTATAGCCCCGTTATTGTCACAATACAATGGAACGGGCTCAGTAGCTAATGGAACTACTCCTAATCCGATTAGGAATTTTCGGATCCAAACTGCCTCCTTTGCTGCTTCCGATGCAGCGATGTTACTCCGCTTCTGTTGTTGAATCGGCAACAGTATCTTGCTTGGAAGATTTCCAGCTCACTGCTCCGTTATTCAAACAAAAAATGTACCCAGATTGCGACTTGAAGTCGTCCTTGTCGGTTTGGAAACTTGCATCAGCATACCCAGATACTGCAAGTTTCCTTCTCCGTAAATTAAGAAAGCATCCTTAGTTCGTCTAAGATACTTAAGGATATCTTAACTGCCATCCAGTGACCTTCACCTGGATCGGCCTGATAGCGACTGCACATGCTCAAAGCATATGACACATCAGGTCGTGTACATATCATGGCATACATGATCGATCCGACTTCCGAGGCGAACGGTATACGACTCATGTTATCTCTCTCTCTTGAGTCTTAGGACACATATCCTTAGACTAGACAGATACCAATACCACGTAACATTGGCATCAATCCCTTCTTGGATTGATCCATGCTGAATCGCTTCAACACTTTGTCAATATATGTACTCTGGGAGAGTCCAAGCAGCTTTCTAGATCTATCCCGGTAGATCTTTATTCCCAGAATAAAGGCTGCTTCTCCCAGATCTTTCATGGAGAATTTTAATGAAAGCCAAGCTTTCACCGACGTTAGCATGGGAATGTCATTGCCTATAAGCAATACATCGTCGACATAAAGGACAATAAAAGTCAGTGCTCTCCCACTAGTCTTCTTGTATACACAATGGTCATCTTCGTTTTGCACGAAATCATATTCTTTTATGATCTCATCAAAACGCTGATTCCATGACCGTGATGCTTGCTTCAATCCATAAATGATCGATTTAACTTACAAACCTTGTTTGCAAGTCTAGGTACGATAAAACCGTCAGGCTGTTGCATATAAACATCCTCTAAAAGGTTTCCGTTAAGGAAAGCGGTTTTAACGTCCATCTGCCATATCTCGTAATCGAAATATGCAGCTATTGCAAGCATTATCCGAATGGATTTAATCATGGCAACGGGTGAGAAAGTTTCGTCATAATCAACACCATATTGTTGACGATACCCCTTTGCTACAAGCCTAGCTTTGTATGTTTGCACGTTGCCATCCATGTCGGTCTTCTTCTTGAAGATCATCTGCATCCAATAGGCTTTACGCCTTCTGGTGCATCAACCAGTGTCCAAACTTGGTTGGCATACATGGAATCCATCTCGGACTTCATGGTTCTTGCCATAAAGCGGAATCAATATCCTGTATTGCTTCCTCATACGTAGTCGGTTCATTATCCTCAATAAGATTAATATCTACATGAGGCGAGATCAGGTACCCATACCTTTCAGGTATTGTCCTGACTCTCTCCGACCTACGCGGTCCTTGTGTATATGAAGATTGTGGTACAGACTCATCCGGATGGTCTGTTCATGTTCCGTCATTGATTCATTGCCAGGAACAGTATCACTACGATTTTCATCGAGCTCCACTTTCCCCACTTACCACTGCATCTAGAAATTCCTTCTCAAGGAAAAATGCATGCAGAGCAACAAATACTTTGTTCTCTTGTGGGTGATAGAAGTAATATCCTTTGGTTTCCCTAGGATATCCCACGAAAAGGCATTTATCTGATTTGGGTTCTAGTTTGGTTCCTTCCAAACGTTTAACATATGCCCAGCATCCCCAAATCTTCAGGAAAGAGAAACCGGTTTCCTTCCTGTCCATATCTCGTATGGAGTCTGTTCAACAGACTTTGACGGAACCTTATTCAAAATAAGTACTGCACTGTCTAATGCGTATCCCCAGAAGGATATTGGTAGCTCAGTGCGACTCATCATCGACCTTACCATGTCTAACAAGGTACGGTTTCTCCGTTCAGACACACCGTTTAATTGCGGTGTTCCAGGAGGAGTCCACTGTGAAAGAATACCATTCTTTCAAGTAATCTTAAAACTCATAACTTAAGTATTCGCCACCACGGTCTGACCGCAATGCCTTAATACTCTTGCCTGTTTTGCTTTTCTACTTCGTGTCGAAACTCTTTGAATTTCAAAAGTTTCCGACTTGTGTCTCAGATACACACAACATAACATAACGAGATGCATCATCCGTAAAGGTTACGAAGTAAAGATATCCACCTCTAGCCTGGCTAGACATGGGCCCACAAACGTCACTATGAACGAGGCTAACAGTTCTGTGGCACGTTCACCTTTACCGCTAAAAGGTGATTTAGCATTTTGCCTAAAAGACAAGATTCGCAGACTTCATATGAATTAAGATCAAATTCGTCCAAGTACCCACTCTTCGAAAGTGTGGATATGCGAGTCTTTTTGATGTGTCCTAGACGACAATGCCACATGTAAGCTTCATCTTTTAGATTACTCTTTTTGAGCCTTTTGTTTGTCATTTTATGTTTAGGAGATTCATTTATATTCAAAATATAAAGACCATTATTTGCAACAGCAGTGCAAATTTCTGCATCATTTTTATATAAATAACACCCAGTTTCTAAATACAAAAGTGTACCCATGCTGGGTTAACAAAGATAGATATGATATTCCTAGTTAAACTAGGTATATAATAACAGTTCAAAAGTTTAAGTACATGCCCCGAGGGCAGTTCCAAAACAAAAGTTCCTACAGCCAAAACAGCAACTGGAGTTCCGTTTCCGACTCGTAGGTCAACCTCCCATGAAGCCAGCACCCTGCTATTCTGCAGATCCTGCAAATCAGTACAAATATGAGCAGCACAACCAGAATCAAAAATCCAATTTTTAAGACTAGAAGTAGTCATATTTATTTCAATAACAAACGTACCAGAGGCCAGAGCCTTGCCTGCCTTGATATCCTCCTTCTGTCCTTTGCCTACTCGGCAGTCACGTTTCCAGTG